>VYZQ01041948.1:0-33278 GCA_013400655.1 Mystacornis crossleyi | reverse complement strand
GCTGGGTGACTGCTGCCCTGAACAAACAGCTCCTCTTCCCACTTGAAGGCAAGAGGCACACTCGAAGGGCAATGTGCTGAAAAGCTATTTTCTTTCAGTTCACCCCAGCTACTATTCTGCATTTTCTTTCTTTCCCCTCAACAGGCACCTGTGTCAAAAGAAATTACCCTTTCTTTTTACTCAGAGTGGCTTCTGATTGTTCCCACACATATGTTAGACTTTAACATCAAAAATGTTTGCTTTCTTTCTCCCAGTTTAAACATTAAGGGTTTTCTGCCTGCTTCTGAACTACAAAAAATATATAGTAATAAAAATCAATTACATTGTAGCTACTGATGAGAGTTGTCTAAACAGCCAGACTAGTTACAAACAGTCAGTGATGACAGACTACCATATGTTAAGCTTCCCATTACTGTGCCAGAAAAAATTATAATCACCTTAATTATAGAAACAGTGATTTTTCCCCTCAGCAGAGATGTAACACAAGCAAGTGCACAAGCAGAACTCCTGTTCTGCAGTGCATTACTGTCTGCAGCAAAGGCCAGCATATGCACACACTGCCAAGCATTTCTGCAAACAGAGCAACTTGCCAAGCACGCAGCTAACCTGAATGGTCTCAGAAGGAGCAGAGAAAGCAAACTTTACCTTGTGTGTTTTGCTGAAATATTTTGTTCAGATCCAAAGAGGAAGCTCTGGAATGTGATTTTTGTGGTCTTGGAGGTGGAGTAGGGGGCTCTTCTCCCTTTTTCATGGCATCTTCTATTGATGTGCTAGAGTAAGACCTAAGGTAAAACATGTTCGGGGAAAAGCAGAAAATGTTTTATTTCAAAAATTAATTTTAAACAACTATAGTGAATAGCACCTAAAAATACACTGACCAGAACTCAGGTTCATGGTGGAAATTCCTTGCCCTAATGACTAAGGGTTACCTCTTATAACAACAAAGATTTTTTTTTTTTTTACAACAAAGGGACCTAAGCAAGTGGAGAAAGGAACGAGTCATGCTTACAGGGCTAGTATTTTTTAAAGCTTTTTGTAAAACAGCTTGAGGCCTTCTTATGTAACTTTGCCAGCAGGATAATTGTAGCAACTATTTTGAATAAACCAAAGTAAAATTCCCCACATATACCCCTTGGAGTTTCTGTTGCCTTTCCCAACTGCAAGGATAGTGTTTATACAGGTATAGATTCAACCTACCTCTTGCAAGTAAACATTTCCTAATTTGTAATATTCTCACTAGTAGAATAAAATTTTAACTACTAGAATGGATTTTCAATAGAAAACAGTCACCAAATTCCACAAAATCCAGAAAAACAGTATGGCTCCAAAGTGACACAACTGGTCAAATACGTGCCTCAGGACCTCTTTCCAGGCCCTCCCACAGCACATTAATCCCAATGTGGTGCATTTGCTAAGAATTTTTAATTTGCTAAATACTGTCCAATATTTTTCAGCTGTTGTAGTTATCAATTTAGAGAAACCAAGACCAAGCAAGACCAAGACTCTGTTCAAAACGAGCACTGACAACGTGAGATGTTACACTAACCATAACACAAACTGCATGTCAGGGCGAGACCAAAAGCACATTTGAGTATAACAGAAATAACTCCCCCTAATGGCAAACAGATCTTTTTCTTGCCAAACAGGTTCCTAATATCCAGTGCCAGCTGTCCAGTTAAAAAAACACTGAACAACATCCTATTACCCTCACTCTCCAGGTCCAAGTTTGTCCATTTATGAGCCACTTCACACAACCACTCATAAAAAGCTAATGGGCATTCTCTGCTTTACCCTGCTCATCCCTGCTTTACCTCACACAACTTTGCAAGACTCCTAGGTTTCTCCACGTTATATGAATTCCATATAAAATCAACGTTTTTACTCCTTTTAATCCAACATCTTTATTCAAATCCTATTTAAGATCTTCTCTGTGAAGAAGTTCATGAGGATTTGGTATTCCTCCTCCCCCAATTTTCTGATCTAACCCCTCAACTTTTCCCCTACTCAGGCCTTCCTCTGCTTTTTCTAGAACTGCTCTTTTTTTCTTCATAAATAAACAAATTTCTAACAAAACTTATGTATCTCCCCAGCTGGGGTTATGTGTCATCAACACAGATTTAATAATACTATGCATATCATTTGGATTGTTACAGCGAGATCCAACATCCTGTTTCCAAGTCAGTAAATCACAGTCAGTAAACAGTACACACACAGACAGCTTTCCCAGCAGTCCCACAATTTGTCTTAAAGGAGCCTGAATCACTGGTTTACCCCGTCCTCTTGCCCTCATTCTGCTACAGACAAGACTCTCTGATTTACTTCTTTCTCTAATAGTACTGTCAGAGTCCTCCTCACCCTCTGAATCAAAGTTTTTAGAACCCACCAGAGGAGCCACCAACAATTCTACTTGTTCATTATCACCACCAATCAGGTTTACTTTAAACACCACAAATTCTTTCACTTTGTTTTTATTTGTTTTCTCATTTACTGAATATATTCCAATCTGGTTTTGAAGTCCATTAATACACATTTTTTTATAACATCCCAATCATTCTTTAAAGAGAAAAATAAATCCCCCTATGGTATTTCATCCCATTTCCAACAAGCACAGCAGGTCTGAGTTCAAGGATGTGCTCAAGCACCTTTAGTCTCAACTTCTGCATTGAAGCAGTGACATACAGTCAGATGTGAGACAGCCACATGTGACATAGTAGTCACATTCAAGTGACTTTTTTTGAGCTTGTTTAAGCATTTGGTATTCTATGTATTTGTGCACATTTTTTGCATATTTGCGATTTAGTAACACAGCAAGAAAATTTAAAACTCTGCAGAAACTAAAAAGCTTTGGTTAGCAGCAGAAAAACAGCACACAAGGCAGTTCAGCCTTCCTGAATATAGGTCCTACGAACAGAGGATTTCAATCCTCAATCATCATGCTTACAGCTGATCCTCTTTTACTAGCAGGCTTTGACAAGCTTGTGAGCAGACAGCTTCTGATTATACTCTCATTACCCAAGCAAAAAAATCCCAAGCAGAGTCCTCTAACGAGCACTAAAAATGAAAAGTTTAAGGTGAATTAAGAATATGGCTATACACCAGTAGGTGACAACCAAGCCAAGATGTAATCCATTTATACAGAATAGTTTCTGGCACAGGTTTCCCTTTTCTTTCAAACATCTGAATTCAGCAGGTGTCACTTCTAGCACAAATAGTCCTTAAGTCCTTCCATCACACACCAACCAACCATAGCCAAGCACGTGCATGCCAGCAAAAGGATTCACTCACCCACACATGAGAGCTGAGCTACTACTGCTGTTTCTGTGGGACTGTGCAGTGTCTCCCTCCATCTGAAATCACCATGCAGGTTGCAAGAGCATGGAATTGCCAAGAATGTTCCCTGCAATGGGGTGGTCTAAGCTGTCCTGCCACAACGCCCCTGGGGCTGGGCTGGAGGCAGTCACCACCCTGACAAGGCAGCAGGGCTGGGCAGACAGGCAAAACTTCCAGCACCATATGACCAGAGATCATGGGGCCCTAGTGCAGTATTTATGTAGGGTCTATAGCTTACAGATTCCTCCTGCTAAATCTGTCTGATCTGAGCTGTACTTCCAGCACAACACCCAATTAAAAAAAAAAAAAAATCCAGCACCAGTTCTGATGCCGTGCGTCTAACACCAGAGGAACATATGCCTTTTCCTGAAATAGGAATGAAAGCAGTACCTGGATCGTGGTCTGGCTCTGAGTGCATTAGGTTCTTGAGCAGCTGGAACAGAAAAGAAAAAAGAAGTGCTAAAACTTCACATTTTAAATAAATGTCTTTAGCTTCAGAATCAGTGCCCATTAAACATGTGAGTGTTGCAAATGTGGATGTGAGAGTATGCTCTTCTCACATAAACAATGGGGATTGATTTTCACTTCTCCTTCCCCTTTGTTTTTGTAGCATGTGAATGTCCCAAGAATTCAAAAGCCACCACGTAGTGAGAGCTTCACCTTTTTAATTTGGTTACCAGAACACAGGAAGAGCAATAGGTCTGGTAGCTCTGACCTGTAGTTATGGACGTAGTTGTGACAAAGCAACATAAGGAACTGCAGAAACTTCTTCCTGAAAACATCTTGTTCTTAGTCCAGGAATCTATTAGTTGTCCTGCTTCCAAAAGCACAAAGGTTTATGTCCTTCCTAAATACTTTAATTAGTATAAATGTACATCACCCATTACAAAAAATTAACATGTCATGTTGAGACTGTTTTGACTTTGAGAAGGAAAGATACTTCAAGGTAGAAAGCTTTAAAGTCTAAATGTTGATCAAACACATTTCCATCAATGTAAAAATGGGTTTCTTTTATTTGGATGAATTCCAAATATCCTGCCACATGCAGGTTTTATGTGATAGGAAAACAACAGTGCTGAATTATCCTCTCTGGGTAATTCCTCAAGGCTGTTCCTTGGTTTACATTGTCTTTTCTGTTACTCTCCTTACTAGTATCAGATAATTTTGAGAAAACATATCTGCATGACTGCTTTCAAATCCAACCCACTGAGATATCCTCAAGGTATTACAGCAGCATCAACGATCCCAGTGCATATACAAAGTGAATCCTTGTATTTTTCCCAGTCTGCTAATCAAGGTACAACACTCAAGAGAAACAAGTAAGTTGGGGAAAAAATAATTGTCAGAATTTCTTGCTTCCTTCAGACACATGTCTACTTTCAAGTCAGACATTTATCATCCGCTACTACAGAGCACTACCTGAGAATACAACAGATCCTCCAAACCACAGAGCAGGAGCTGCCTGTGGCAGCAGTTGGCAAATACTGAGTTTTTAATGGCTTGTACTGTACTACCGCACAGACCCTCGACAGGAGGCTTTAGGCTCACAGAAGACAAGTAGCAGCATATGGCACATGTACAGCCACACACTAGCTCTTCATAAAAGAAACTGCTTTTAGGATCATGCAGAGCAGGGTGGTGTTTTGGGTGGAATAAACCCCATTGCAGCTGGCAGTGACAACAATGAGCACTTATAAACTGAGTTCTAGTAAACTGTCATCACCAAACTGGTTCACAGTCATTCCAGATTTCTCTGCAACAAACTCTTCCTAGCAACTAAAGAAGGGAGAGGGAATTAATATTAAAATATGCAGTGGTGATAATCCTCCTCCCTCTCTCTGTGTCAAACTCCCAGAGAATACAACTTCAGACACTGCTTCCCTACAGCCATATGACCCAATTTTCCAATGCTGAAATTGCTGATTATTAAATTACATGCACAATTATTAAATATGCCACTTAGAAATAGGAAGTATAAATCCTTTCCAAGCTAAACCATGTTTAAGAATCTTCAAAATTTCCTTTTTTTTATGGAGACTGTAATTCTATTCATACTTCTTTTAGAAAGCCTTTCATATAAAAACCCATAGGTAAAACTGACATTCAAACTCTCCAAGGACATCCTGTTGAGGTAAACAGGAAAGCACATAAGGAAGAAAGAATTCCGAAATGACTACTAATAAAAAATGATAGCAACAGAATGCCACTGCCAAGGATTTTCCTTTAAGCTTTTGAAAAACTAGGAAATTCAAGGCTACAACTACAGAATACCTGGACCTAGCTTTCCTTTCAAAAGAAGTAGTATAATACAAAAAATACTATAAAGCAGGTAGTTCATTATTAGGACATACAAACAATTGTGGCAGGATTTCCAAGAAACATGCAACTATTTTGGTACATTCAGCCTGTGCACATTTCATGTCGGAGGTGCGGGTTTATACACATACGTGACAAAATCATTCAAGATGATACAAAACTATTTATCCAGTTCATGAGTTTTCCATATTTCTACTGCTATGGTTACATAAGCCTAACTTTCATGGAATGGGCAAGTTGAAGCTGTTGAGTAAATAATTTACATAGATTATTTGAAAGTTTGTACAATTCCTGGAGTAGTGGAGCCTGATGGACTGAGCAGCTTGGTCTGCAGTAATTAAAGAGAGTGTGAAGGTTTCTGGTTAGGATGTTGAGCTGCTCCTACAGCCCTCTTTCAGGACAACTTCATTTTAACATTCCAAAGGATGCTGATTTGGTAACTTTTGACTGCAGCCTAACATCTTACACTCAACAGCTGCCTCCTTGCTTTACAGGCTTAAGATCAGGTGGAAAACTGTGCTGTAAAAGGTGAAAGGCTAAAGAAAAAACCCGAAGCATTCCCTGCTGGTCAAAATCAACCTCAATGACTCATCTCTTATTGGTCATCTAGGAAGAAACAGAAATAGTTTAAAAGCTTGGAAAATTGGCTCTCAATCCTTTAAAAGGCTAAGGTCAACAATGATCTCGCACTTAGGAGTCTAAATAAACTTAGGAGTCTAAATAAACTGGCCAGATATTCAGAGATGCTGAGTGTACGAAGTTCTCAGTGATTTCAAATTTCTAGACCTTCTGATGGCAAAGAAAACTTTCACACACTATCATCTTTTCTGAATTTACATAAACCCAAATGAATAACCAAAGAAGCATGTAAAATTTCTCCCACTTTATCCCAAATGAGTTTTCATGCTGAAGGTTAATGATTACAATGACCTTTCAGAATGGTGACTGAATCTGAAATAACCACTCAATTACTGTGCTGCATCTACTCCACTGGACAGATAAACATTTCTACTTTTCACATCAGTTGTAGCATGCAACCTGAGAATGTGCTGGCTCAAATCCTCAGTGTGCAGCACAGCAAGAGTGGAACCCCGGCAGAAGCCACTATGACGAGCGAAATTCTGCCACTGTCCCCCTTGGCATACAAGCACAGCAACTCTGCTGGAGAAGCACAGCAGCACTGGGAAGACCTCCCTGACCAGGAAATGAAAGACACGGGGGAAAAGAGGTTGGTGGCAAAGGAGATGTGCAGGTGACAGTAAGTTTTTTCCTAAATGTACTAAAGATGGAATTGGTGAACTGAAAGTAAAACTCCTCTGTGCTCCTGGGCAAAGCCAGGGGGAAGGAGAACAGAACTGAAAGTCACACAACCACCCTCCCCTTTCCCTGAGAGGGACGTACAAGAGTATATGTGTGTGTGTGTGTGTTTGTGTGTGTGAAGGAGAAGCAGCAATCTTTTGAGAACAGGAGCTGAAGATAGCAAATCAGGCGGCAGCCAAGTGTTTGGGAAGAAGCCAGGAAGAAAAGAGTTGGGAAGTGAGGCATGCAGCTGTTGAGCAGCCATGAATAAATCAAGCTATAAGACAAAAATGCTGTGACAGACATGTGGGGTCCATTTTCTTAATCAAGGATATCTTCATGAGTAAAAACATTCATGCAAAAGGAAAAGAAAGCAAGAGTTTAGCTTGACTGGGACCAGGGAGGGCTTACAAACATTCTTACCACTGTAAGAAAGAGATTAACAAAGAGGAAGGCAAGGGAGGTCTGATGGACTGAACGGAATGCAGGGGAAGTTTCTGGAACAACTAAGTAATTTTGACATAAGCTGTGCCAAAAATAACATTTTCCAGAATGATAGGAACAAGGAGTGTATGTTGGAGCTGGACAGAGAAAGATCAGGAGTGGTTTCAACAAAGAAACAAGCCCTGAAGCAAAAGCTTGCATCAGTGTCTTAAGGTCTGTGTTTCCAAAAGGCTCTCTGTCCTGTAACTCCTTGACACAAAATAAGAAAGCAGAGTTTTCACAAAGAAACAGGCCATTTCAGAATAGTTACCAAAACATTACATAGTTGTTCTATACTTTCGATGAGGTTTCACCAAGAGGTACAGTATTCATGCTCTTACATCTTTTTTGTAGCACAGAAAAACTTCAGACTCTTTAAAATGGCTGTGTTAAAATATTTCCCACACAGGAAGGACCCATACACTAACAATGAGGCAAAGAAAGCAAGAAAACCTTTTGACAACCTGAAGTAGTAATTAATATTTATCTTAAAAATAGTAGTCATTATGAGGTAAAAGCTAATTTCAGTAGGAAAATAGTACAAGAGCAAAAAAGTTCTTTCAAAAATTAATCAAGGTACATTAATTTAGGCTTACTGTGATAAAGAAATACTTGATCAAAATTCTCATGCAAGTAACACATGAACTTTTTTTTTTCTTACCTGCTTTCACAGTCAAGTGCTGAAATTCCTTTGGTATAGTTTTGAGAGTAGTGCTCGCTTTAAGAGCTTAAGAAAAAAAAAAGAAGATAATTACTTTAAGTATGTGTGGGTAAAATCTACAAGTATCACCTCTGAGAAAGGAACACCTAAACTGGTATTAGACATAACACCAAACATACTTGAAAAGTAGCCAAATACCCTCAGAAAACCAAAGCACTCAAACAAGTAACAATTTCCAAGAGCACGGAAGTCAAGAACAGAAAAACCTATGCTCAAGTTGCCAAATAATCTCAAATTTTGAGAATTTGTGGGGTTGAGTGCTTATTTCCCTTCCCCATCCCCCTATGCCTTCTTTCTAGTGACTTTCTGACAGAGTTTTTAATGCACCATAGTGTATTTTGATGTACTGTAATAGACCCTGCTAAGATGTCCCTTCCAACCTTACGTGCTCTATGATTCTGTGATCTGCCTTTATCAAACAAAATGTGGGAAAAGTTCTGGGTCTTGTAACCCAGTTCAGTTTACAATGTCTTCCAAATTCAACTACATTAAAACATAAGTGAAGTTAATTTACTTGTATACTTTTAAAAATGCAGGAAAATTTGCTTCTACTGTCCTGAGCTGCAGGTTCTTTACTTCTGGGGAGATCCCCTCAGTCAGGAGAGTGATCTGCTCTCCTGTCTGTCAGAATAGTAATAAAAGGTAGAACTAAAGTATTTGTTCTTTGGCTGAAAAGGTAGCAATCTGTGTCATAAATATAGCCTATCTTCAGTCCTGAAGGAGGATTGCCTGTCTCAAAACAGGTTCCCATGTGACTTAACATGTCAGCTACAAAAATCTTTGTCATCTAAACAGGGAAAAAAATATTCCCTTAGTAAAAAGTAAATCTTCCCTAGACATTTCAAAAGCAATGACCTTCAAGGTTTAAGTCCTTCTCTTGTCCATTATATATTTTACAACAAAACAGACTTTGTCAACAAAGCACAGATTTCTTGGAACATGCTGATGTGTCAAAATGTTTTACATACACACGTCAACTCTTGACAAACTTTCTTTGAAATAGGGACACTGGGAATCTGTCAAACTCTGTCACACCTGAGTGCTGAAGGTGAATCAGGAATGCGGACTACGTGGTCTCACAGCTCTGATGCAACCTTAACGTGTGGACATCTGGGAGGCTAAAATATTTTTTATTTTAATTAATGCACAATCTGCAGCTCTGAGAACCAGGCAACAAAATACCCACAATTCTTTTGTTTCTACAGTGGACGGACAGCAAGTAAGAATTGAGAAAATGGAATATAAAAGGGAATGAATGGCTGTGTGAGGATCCAGTGCCAGTTCTGGAAGCCATAGAAGCTACTGCGCATAAAAAGGGAAAGATCACTTCAATTTCACATGGCTTGCTGCTGATGGATTTCAAGTGAAATGAATGAATCAAGCCTTTCAGTCCAATTTGACTAAAATTTTTGTTCTGCAAGGAAGTACAGGGACTATTTTTTTAAACAGCAATAAAAACTAATTCTGAAGTGTTGATGGTTCTTGCAAAAATGGAAATTCAAAATTTGTCACAGTGTAATCTTTACTCTTAAAAAATTCCTGATAACAATGGAAATTTTGTTTAAGTAAGAAGTGCAACATTAATTGCCTTAGGGCTAGACTTATTTTAGAAGGTACATTTCATATCCTTCACATATGATAGAACTAATTTTGAAGCATACCCCTCCATTTATTTGTCTTCAACTCAGCTGCTGTGAGTTGTCTCTTTAAATCTACAGCAACACATAGCCAGCTTAGAAATTAACCATCCTATTGCTTCCCTCAGCAAACATAGGGGCTTACTAAAAACATATGTAATTTAATCCTTAATGGAAAAATAAAGTTATTTATTTGAATACCTTGTTTGTCATCTTTCTTTCCATCTTGTAACAGGGCAGAGTTATCAGGTACCTCTTCAGCTGATGACTTCTTAAAGAAAGAAGATTTGTTAATTATACTGATTGTTATACCTTGTAACGTGTACCTTTCCACAGTCAAATATTTAAGAATCTAGATCAACACAAATAATGGCAATATTTGTTCTCACACCGCTATTTCTTTGTTAGGTAAAGAAGAGTAAAGGACCTACAGAAAGACAATATGGCTCTGCTTTTCAAGGTACAGCAGTTCCACACCTGAAACCTGTTAGAGGAACACTTCAACAGTGAATCACTGAAGCAGATAAGGACTATGTGTAAGGAGGGACTTCCCCCAGCAGAGCCATATGTATCACCTGTGTTAGGATGGATGAAACCTTCTTCAGTGTTCATGAGAAAAGTCCCTCTAACCAAAACTCCAGCTGTACTGATGAGCCTGATGGTTATACTTTAAAGGCTCCTGGCTGATGTGACTGATCCTTGAACTACTACTTTCTTTCAACATGCTGTCATCGAGATGGGAAAATCAAATTTCATTAGCAAGTCTGTTGGAGGCCCATTCAGGCCTTTGATAGGAAAACAGGGAATTTCTCCCCACTCTTATTCCTTAATTTTCTGCTATTTCAGCAACAAATTATAGGAATTTATTGTTCTCGGGGCTTCTGCTGCATAGCCCACAAAATGGAACGTGGAACAAATTCTACCTCCATTATCTGTAAGAACAAGGATACACTCTGCAACCAAAGAGAACATTAAAACGAATGCCAGAAACCCTAAGCCTCTCTAAATATTAAGTGATGCTGTTTTTTTCCCAGGGAGCATGGAAGAGGTTTGACCTAAAAATGTCCTGAAATAAACTGGGCCTAAGCAAATGAGTTGAGAAACCTAGATTTCATAGACATTTTTAAAAGACCACAAAAATCTCAAGTCAGTAGTTCAAAAAAGGAAAACTCTACAGTAAAGGTCTGTGAGATCTGTTTTATAAAGTTTCTGAGGAATGAGATACCCTAATACTTCTGAGAAAGCAACACAGCAAAAATATGGCTTGAGAACTCTGAAAGTGTACGAACAAAACATTTCACATCCATAGCTAGCCCTGACACTCAAGTGAAGAACATGAGACCACAGACCCAACTCAGCGCATTCTTTAATCGATGGAATGACTTTCTGAAGCTTCAATGAACTGTGAGCATGACATTTCTGAGGGAGCTCAGAGGAACCCCAGCCAGTCATTTTATGCACATTTTAAGATTTTGGCAGTGAGAAAGCTTGTAGAAAAGAAACAAAGGAGAGTGGGAGTCAAAAAATTGAGGAAAAAAAACCATGTGAAAACAAAACTTCCTTGGTAAATAAAAATCAGTCACCCATGTCATTCTCAAGCATAATACCAGCAGCCTTAGTGCATTTTGCAAGTTTAACAAAGCCTAGAATGCAGGTGACGTGTCTCCTGCCATTATTTTCTTTATGAATGCGTTCAGGAATTGTTTCCATTTTATTGCAGTACTGTAGTTCAGCAGTCACAGTAAAAACAGTCATTTCAAATGAATTTAAATAGCCTGAAGGGATGATAGGTGGAAATTAAAAAAGGCATGGAGGTAATGCATAACAGATTGCATTGATAATATAACATTTTTAGTATAATATAATATAATTTTTAGTGATAAAGTATCTAAAGTATAATTCTGCAACTAGCCAAGATACAAATGAAATTTCAACACTGAATTGCCGCACTTCCCACTGAGGGAGATGAATGGAAGATGAATTACTGACCTTCCAAATGATACTCATTCAGTGTAATAATTCTGAATGTAAAACCCTAAGTTGAACAAAAAAAATCAAGTCAAAATGATTCTCAAATCCTTTTGAGGAGATTTTAAAGTCCATTAATCTTGGACAGTGTAAACTGAAGCTTTTTAATTATGTGTATGAAAGATACATAATTATTTATTTGTTTACATTTCAAATATAATTTAAATCTGTATTATATCTATATCTTCCTTTATACTTTAGGTTGCAAGCCACACAAAATAAGGTCATAAGCAAGGGATTAGGCTGTTCTGGTGAAGGACCTGCCCACACTGCCAACATACCAGATCTGCACACTACCAGATCTGCAGTGCTGCTTCCAAAGCCCAGTGTGACTGCTGTGCTTTGGCCAAGCTGCTGTAGGATGAGCAACACCTCCCAGGGATACCACACATATCTGACCAGTCCCAGAAGATACACGGGGTGCTCAACGTGCTGGCTGCAGCATTGCCCAAAGCGAACACTACTCCACAAAAGCTTAGGAGATTCTGTTTGGTGGTACCACTACCAAGATGGATTTGATGAGGGAGCGGCTAGGTTCTGACCCAGGGACTCCCCAGAGCAAGGCACTGGGAGGAAATAACTGGAGAACAGCCTTGCTGAGCTGCCATGACATACCATTATTTTTAAACTTGGAAGCAGTGTCAGAAGGGCTGGTTCCTGCAGTCAGTCTGCCATTTGATTAATTGCCTTAACATTAAACCTTTAAATCCCACAGCACATATATTGAGAGTTGCAATATTCAGGCACAGCTCAGCGGCCATGATTAGTTCAGTTCTATAGGGTCTTTAAATGTTTTGGATTTTAACCTCAGTGTTAAATTCTTCTGCTCAATTCAGATTTTCTTGCAGCAGTCTTCACGGAATCATACAACAGTTGGATTTGGAAGGGACTTCTGGAGATCTACTCCTAAGTCCCTGTTACACCTGGCCAAACCTACTGTGTTCAGTTCCAGGCCCCTCACTACAAGAAAGGACACTGGCGTGTGTTCAGAGAAGGGCAGTGGAGCTGGTGGAGGGTCCAGAGCACAAAAGGAGCAGCTGAGGGAGCTGGGCTTGTTTATCCTTTCTACAACTATCTGAAAGAAGGCAGTGCTGGCCTAACAGTTGGAATTAATGATCTTGGAAGTCTTTTCCAAACTATGTGATTTTATTACTCCAGCTCTGTGCTGAAGCCTCATATTTTCAACCAATTCAGACTCAGGAGATACTTCACCTGAACACTGTCCATGTGCCCCACTGCCCCTCCTGCAGCAGTCCTGCAGGACACCAACGGGTAGAGTCTGTTTCTCTGCAGACTCCAGCATCTCGCAAGTCCCTCACTGACTACTGTGAACTCTGTTATGTGGGAGTATCTGCTGAAGAGCCTGTCAGCCCTTTCCAGACACAGAAGAAATGGCTGAGATGGGGGGTTGAGATGGCTTAATGGGAAGTTTAGAGACTCCTAAAGTCCTCTCAGAGACTCACAGTCCTGCTGCTCACACAGCACAGTCTCTGTGAAGCTGGTCCAGCCTCCTCCCCTCTCCAAGGTACGGACCCAGCTCACGCCTTCTCACCTCTGTCCGACTGAAGTCCCGAGTCTGCTGACTGCTTGGCAATGGCTCAGAATAAGAATCAAACCGTGCACAGTCACGTATGGGCTTCAAACAAGCTGCAGGGGAAAGGAAAAAAAAAAGTTAAAAAACCCAAAACAAAACTACAAAAAACAAACAAACAAACCAAACAAAAAACCAAACACCCACAAAACCCCCTGAAACAAAAAAACAAAAACAAACAAACAAAAAAATCACACCCCCATGAAAAACAACAAAAGACCCTCCAACCCACCCACCCCCCAAAAAAGACCAAAAAACCGACCCAAAATGAAAGACAGAGACACACCAAGTCTTTGGTTAATACACGCTTCTTAGAAACTTGTTCTAGCATAATTTTGCCCTTCATTTCTACATCTCAGACATGATCCATAAGACATTGATGACAAACGCCATGAAGAAAATCTTTCTATCTTGCATCTTAAGTAAGTCAGTGTCATGAAAGGGATATGTTATGGGGTGACATGTATAATTTCTGTTGTAGAAATAATGGTGAAATTTGGAAGAAATTTTTACTTCTCCCAGTCCAGTATCAATTTAGTTGATCTTATAGTTTATACCTTGTTCTCTTAGCAATGTTAAAGGTATTTAAGTTACCTTCAGCTGCAATTTTGACTTTTTGAACACTGAAAAGTATAGTAGAATCTAAATTACACACTAAAATTGAAGGCCAGCAAAAAGCAAAGCACTAAATACAGTGGATGCTGTAGCATATATCATCTTCAACCAAACAACATTGAGAGCACGGGAAAAAAAAGGAAAAAATCACATCTAACTTCTCAAAGCAATATTCCCAACAAGTTAATTTCTATCTTCTGCTGGTATCACTCTGGGATTAGTTCCTCTGAGATAAATCTGTTTCGTGAGCTGGAAAACATCTTTTTTAAAAGATCAATATACCAAAAGGCAGAATAACCACATTCCTAGTTTTTGGCTAGCATCTATTTTATCTCAATAAATAAGGATCTTGGAAATCTGTCTTAATTTACAGTACAGTGGGTTACACACAGGGCAAATAGCTTTTGAGATTCTGAAAATTAGTTTTAATAAAAAGTTTCCAAAAAGAAGGTGGTGAGTCAAATTGTCAATGGACCTGTGCCAGGATAGCACAGGTCCAGGATAGCATTTGGACCAGCTGTGCTCAAAGTTTATGGTACAAGTCATAAAACTAGCAAGATTAATGCATTCTTAAATGCTTTTTTGCTCCAAGTCATTTTATTTGAAACTTTAACAACACTCTTATGGATGCAAATATTTCAAGTGAACCAAATTATGCCTCATTCTGAAACTAATACAACAACCTAATGAAAAACAGCTTCCAGTAATCTTCACTGGGATCCTAAGAAGTCCAAAAAATTTAAAAAAAAATATATTAATCTCACAGAAATCAAATTATGAAAACATGAAAACAAGATTTCTCTTGAAAATTGCTTTTGACATTTTAGTTAAGTGTACAAGGCACTTGCATACTTATCAATGCTTTTATTTCAGAAGTAATAAAATCAGAGCTCTGTGATTTACAGGCTTACAGTGCGTTGAGATGTTCTACTTTTTATTAATACAAGTCTTTCAAAAGATGGATTTATGAATCCTGACCAGATAGCAGAATGAGCATGAGATATTTTCAGACCCTCAAATTAAACAGAATTAGTTCATTAGCTGGGGTATTTAAAGGACCCACAAGAAACAATTAGTCCTTTCACCTCTTCCATGTAGATTTGCTTGACATGCTTGGTTTCATGCAACAGTGTGAAACAACAATCGTCTACGAAAATGGCAGAACTAAGCGCTGAAAGGGACAAATAGGGAAGAAGACGACTCCCAGGGAACAACTGCAGCTTACCATGCTGTTTCTCCCATTGACATAATGATTCCCTGCTACTAGAGATAGTTATTTCCATTGCAGTTTTACCCAAAAAGGCTCAGAGTGAAGATACACCAAGAAGAACCTGCATGGATGAGTTTATAAGCCAATTTATCATGAGAACAGGCATGAAAGTAGTGAACAAAGTGGTGGTCCTGGAGGGGAAAAGGGTAGCTGTAATTATGACAGAGGAACGTAATTAGAGAGACTAAAAGTGATGAAGATTTGGAAGTGCAGGTTTTCCAGGAGCTTATTGCTTTGGATATGAATATAGTGGATTACAGGCAACATGACTCCATCAGAAATTATTTCACAAATCTGATACAGGGTCAACATTTAATTTTTCTAACTGCAGCTTGATTTGTTCTTTTCCTGCCTTTTAATATATTCAGTGTCATCAAATTTAATGGAGATTTTATTAGGTCTTAAATATTATCCCGTAGCACTGTAATTATCATCTGTGATTAATCCTCCCTGCCCTCGAGAGCCAAGCACATTTTTTAAATGTAACAGTATATATTTCAACATTCATTTATAATTAAAAGAGACATAACTGAAGAGAACAAATGAAAGGGCAGGTCTTTCACAGCACATTGTTACTGAAGTATGTCGTATTTTGAATTAATTCATCCTCGTGCTATACAAATTGTTGTAATCCTCCTGTCATTAATGTAAACTACCCATAGAAGAATCTGTGGATTACATAAAATAAACTACAAAAAAAGTCACCCTTTGATATAACCAGTATCTCCATCTAACAAAATACACTTAGCATATTAAGTTCTAATGCAGTCCAGCGTAATTTTAAACAAATCTTCAAGAGACAGATACTTTAAGGAAAAATCATCAAAAGAATTAAAAGCTATATCATAGATTCATAGAATGGTTTGGATTGGAAGAGATTTAAAAAATATTCTAGTTCCGACCTCCCTTGCCTTGGGGAGGGACACCTTTCACTAGACCAGGTTTCTCTAGGCCTTATCCAACCTGGCCTTGAACACTTTCAAGGGTGGAGCATCCACAACTGCTCTGGGCAACCTGTTCCAGTGACTCACTGCCCTCACAGTAAACAATTTCTTCCTAAAATCTAATGTAAACCTGTCCTCTTTCAGTTTAAAGCCATTGATGGATTCCCTTTGTTTTACAGGTACTCATCTGCCTTTTCAGCCGTCCTGACACCTGAAGCACAATGGAGCAAAGGGGCAGACGTTAAGAGGCAGGTAACTGCTACACTTTGCATCTCTGTCTTTATGCTTTGATATATTACTTCTTCAGCAATCATCTCATAAGCACAATTAAAAACACATGTCTTAAATGCAGCTGGAGAATCATTACACGGCATAGAAGCCCATTCCAGGATGGAAAGTGAGCCTGACACACGTTGGATTTCTGAGATGGCTACAGAGACATAACTTGCCGCAGGAACTTTACCTGCTTGAAGGTACTCAGGCAGCAGTGTCTCTGGCAGTGTCTCAGGCAGCTGGTAACCATTCTTCCTCGCAACCACAAGGTGGAAAGCAGCACAGAACTCTGGGAGTGTCAGCGCCCCATCACAATCCACGTCACTCAGCTCCCTGTGGACAAAACAGGCACACATTTTCCAAGGTGTTACCTCAGGGAAACATAAGCGTGCCATCACAGAAGAGACAAAAATGCAACTCTGAGAAGGGATACTTAAACACAAGACAAGGATCTCTGTCACATACACTTGATCCTGACTCACACATTTGTCTTGCAGAAGATGAAGCAAGCTAATTTTCTAACACTGACTTGCCACTTTTCTCTTTTTCAGTAAAGTACATTTCTTTAATACATCATGCCACTGAATATGATAATAAGTGTGTATTAGAATGTGAAATACATAATCTATACTTATAGAATCATAGGGTGGCTGGGGTTAGAAGGGACCTCAAAGATCATCCAGTTCCAACTCCCTTGCCATGGGTAGGGAACTCTCCACTAGACCAGGTTACTCAAAGCCCCATCCAGCCTGGCCATGAACACCTCCAGGGATGGGGAGTCCACAGCCTCTCTAGGCAATCTGTTCTAAGGCCTCATGACCCTAATAGTAAAGAATTCCTCCCTAAAATCTAATCTAAACCTGCCCTCCTTTAGCTCACAGACAATCCCCCTTGTCCTATCACTACATGCCCTTGTGAAAAGTCCCTCTCCAGCTCTCTTGTGGACACTGCCAGATACTGTAAAGCTGCTAGATCTCCCAGACCCTTTTCTTCAGGCTGAACAGCCCCAAGTCTCTCAGCCTGTTTTCACAGGGGAGGTGCTCCAGCCCTGTGATCAACTTAGTGACCCTCTTCTGGACTTGTTCCAACAGGTACACGTCCTTCCTATGCTGAGGACCCCAAAGCTGGACACAGCACTCCAGATGGGGTCTCACCAGAGCAGAGGTGCAGAATCCCTTCCCTTGCCCTGCTGGTCACACCTCTTTTGAAGCAGCCCAGGATGCAGTTGGCTTTCTGAGCTGCAAGCATATATTATTCCAAGGATGAAATTAACCTTCCAATATTTGGAAGCACTTTTGGCTAATCCATGCAGGATCTTAAAACAGTTCAAGCAGAAAAAGTTAAATATGGACTTTAGCAATGGTTACTTAGCACCATTGACTAACCTTAAAAAAAGAGCAAAATTAACACTCTTGATGAGTTTAAATATTGTTGTTAACTTCTCACTAAGCAGTTCTCTCTAATTCTAGCACGTTTCACAAACACTAAAGCTGAACTTCAGAAATTTAGGAATTCAATTTTGTAAATTAACTCTTTGCAAAAATTGAGTAATATTTTAATCTTCTGCATGTGGTCTAAAATAAACATGTAATTTCTCACTCTTTGAATGTAACAAGCATTTCACAAGCTGTTGAGGTTATAGTGAGTTATATGTGTTTAATACTGCAATACAACCTGATAAATCACACTGCCACAAAATTACAATTATTTACTAGAAAAGAACACTTTTCTCTGAAATTCTGCACAGAGAACAAGTTGCATCAACGATAGAAATAAAATCTGTTTTTGCTAACATATTAGGTTAATCCATTCTTTTTAAGTAATCTTAAATATAAATTCCAATATTCACTTCCCCCAGCACTACGTTTCTTCAGTTGTTCTGGGTTTTTTTATTTTCACAACTGACAATCGGCTTTGAAAAGATTCCAGACATATCCTTTGACCCTGACAGATGTTTAGGCTCTTGCAAGCTTTTCTTCTCATCTCTCTTCATAAAAGCATATATAAAAATAAAATCACTATCAGCATTTCTGATCCATGTTTAAAACTGTTTGTTCCTCCTATCAGAGATGCAAGTATGACAACAAATTACAAAGCACCGTGTTGTTTATGAAAATATAATAGAATCTTGTCAAATTTTATCACGTACAGTTCCATCCGCAATTGTTTCTCAATAAGCTCATTAAAAGTAAATGCACTGGTTCATTAGAAAAGCACTAATGAATTATGCAGTTGTTTAATTAGGCCTCCTCTGACAGAAACATAAAACCAACAACACATCTAAAACATTCCAGAGGTGCTTCTCCTCTGTGTCATTTCATGAAAAATACCAGTTCTTTGAACTAATGGTGCTGCTTACAATACACTTAAAAACAGCTCTCAGCTATGTCACCCTTCAAACCTTCCCAGTCCTGCTGAGTAGGCGAACATCTATCCAGAAAACAAGTGTGTCAAGAAGATCAATGAGCACCCTGCTGCTTGGGCCTCGAAGTGATTCTGGAGATAAGAGCAATAATTATAATTGAAGAAACGTTTAAAATTTAACAAGAACTGTTGAATTAAGCGTCTTTAAAAAAAACCATGATACGCACCCCCAACACTATTAAAGTACTCACCAGATGTGAGAAAGTTCTGGGATGGGCAACTTTGATTTTGTGAAGAAATTCTTTGCTACGGAACCTGTTGGGAAAGCATGCCTCATCAACCACTGGAAATTAATTCTCCAAATTCCTTTTACCAGGTCTGCTGTGCCAGAAGCAGACAGTTAATTTACATCCGAGAGATGCTCAGATTAATCGGATGCTACTAGAGATGTTGGACCATTTGTCTCCTGAGTAAATGATAGAGAAAGCCAGACAGAGCTGTTGACCTCTATTTCCCATTCCCTCCATATGGGAAAAATATATAAAGGGAAACCCACTTTAGTACTAGTAACTCTAATCTGCATAATAAGTATGTCACCAATGATGAAATTACAGACACAAACAGCCCTGCTTCACCCAGTACAGTGCTTTGACATCTGCACTGCTATCCCAAGATGCTGCTTCGACCATGACTTTTCCTTGCAGCGAAAATTTTAGGAGAGGAAAAAAAGAAGAAAAGAAAAAAGAAACTGCAGAAGATTCAGATAGCACACAGCTCCTGTCCTGCTGCAGGCATCCTCACTCACCCTGCTACAGCAGCTCTTCTCATACTTCTAGTTAACAACTTCTTCACCACCTCATATGCACAGGCTGTTAGGGGTACCCTGGAAGCCCTTCCTGCATACAGGCTTACAAATCATAAAGAAGCAAAGCACACACTTCAGATAATCCTCTTCCCCTTGGGCAACCACTGAGGAAAGAACCAACACTGAACAACCATTTGGTTTTTGAAGCAAACTGCAGGAGACTTAACGGAGGTGAAGAACTGCTGAAGCACTAATTTCAGTTAGCAGCAGGTCATTTCTTTAAACTTTTGGCTGGATCCAAGCCCCACTGATATAGCAGGGCTCATTACAACTGCCTCAGTTTAAAACCTGTGACATATTCCTCGCCAGACCAACTGTCTCCACATGGCAAAGTCTCCTCTCACAAGCAGCCTGCACCTTCTATTCAGGATGGAAATATGAGTATGATCAGAGCCATCTCAGTATGCTCTTAACAATACTTCGACCACATGTGTGCTCTACAGGATTGTTTTCTAATTACCTAAAGGTCAAAATCTCAGTCCCCCAGAACGATAAACCCTCAGGCTTGACTGCACAGGGCAGTTTTGCATGCCTCACTGTCGCCACATGGATACTGCCACAGTTCTGCTGGATAGGCCAGCACAACCCTCAGGGGTTTTTCAACTCAATATACACCGCAGGTGTGATCCACAAATACAGCACATCAAATACAGAGAGCTGGTTTTAATTTTTACCAAATTGCCAACATTTTTCCCTTAGATGTAATTATTTCTCTAAAATCAGGATATTTAGGAGGAAATGTCAGGGTCACAATATTGGTTTGAATAGTCTGCCTTTTAAAAGAAAATACAATCAACTCTTACAAATGCACTGCCAGAGAAAAAAGCATTTATTTACTTAACATTCTCACCTCCCAGCCTGGTCCCCCTATTCAATGTGCACAGTATTTGGTAAAAATTACCTGAAATAAAGGCATTGAGGTCGGGCTGCAGGGACCTGAACTGGTTAATATAGTAATCTCGCTGCTCCTCCGTTATCCTCCAAGGGTCATCTGAGTACTGGGTGCTGTTCTCCTGCTGCTCCCGCTCCACTGAAAGAGACTGAAGGGAGAGACACTGGCATCAGCCACAGGGAGGGCACTTGAAGGGCACTGGAAACCTCAAGAAACCAGATTCACACTGTTCTATTTACCAGAGACAAATTTCCAGAAGACAAGAAGCAGAAATGGCCACACTGATGACCACCCCACTACTTACCTGTTAAAAAACTGAGGTTATTATTAGGTATCTTTACCCAGGCAATTAAAGAAGTTTTACATGACCAAAGCTCAAAGGAAATCTTGATACTGCTGACCACTAGAAGTCCAAAACATACTTTATTACCTCTAGATTCATTCTGGGGGTCCACTTTGGCTGCCATGCATTACAACCTTGAACTGCACACTGTACACCTCAAATGCATGGGACCAGTGAAGGACCTAAAGTTGCATTTATGCATCTTTGTGCATGAAAATTTATCTTTGCTGTGAAACTACATATTTACTCTAGGAAAGGTGCTGTAACTAGGGAGATATTCCACTTCTGGACCCTGTGCTCACCCCAGTAGCTCAGCACTCATTATGCCAAGTCAGGGAGACACACAAGCCCCTAGAGACTCCCTCAAACTTCTATCAAACTTTCCAAGGTTTAAGTAAAAATCCTCCTCTGGGTAAAGGAATATTCTGGAGGAGAAGGGTATTTAATCCGATTTTGTCTTTGCTCTGTCTTTGCTCTCTGATTAACTTGTTTAAGGGGGGACTGTACCTTTTGCAGGTTGGATGGAGGTATCTACAAGAGGGCTGCCCGTACAGCTGGTGTCTGTTAATATGGAATAAATTAGTATTCAATATTTAAGCCTGGATGATAACAGTCTTAAAAAGGGAGGGCAAGAATGAACAACAATCAGCTGTGAAACCCTTTCTCTGACATGCCTGTCTATTTCCCAAAAATCAAATGCAGAACACCAGTTCTGAAATACATCAAAAGATCCCTGAAACAGGCAACATCATAAAGCTGTAAATTAATTTTCATTTCAAAGTGCTACTCAAATGCACCCAATTTCATTTCAAGTTAGCACAAATTATGTGACACTATCTGTAGATCTCTTTTGGAGACTCAGGTGACATTTTATTGTGGGTGTGAGGTACTAAGCACTCAGGAAAATGTAGAGTCTCTGAGTCTTACTTATTCAGGAAAATCTCTCACATAAGAGAGCTTTGCCCTTCCTTACGGCAAACTGCTTGTTTGCATAATAAATGCACAGCAGGCATACTGGAACACAGGAAAGATCTGCTTTTGCAACCAGCAGGAAAGTATAAGACCCATGTTCATAAAAACAAACAAATTCCCAGAAATTAATTTATTTTGTTTAAGGTGCAATTTAACCAACTGGGGTAAAAAAACAAAATATGCAGCATGTTAGCCATAAATACTATGCATGTGTTACAGATGGGAACCTAAATCAAGAAGGAATCTCTGTGAAATCTCATATACTTTAAATGAAAATGGTTTACTTCAACTAAACTTTAGCAAGTTAATTAATTTAATTTTTTATTTTAATTTCTCCATTCCATCAGCTTCTTTTTCCTCATATACTAAAAAAGCACACTTCAGTCTCTAGTCTAAAAACACCATGAAGAACACTTTTCACTTTCAAAATGAGAATTTTTCTGCCTTTTAAAAAAATTTCTCTATTGTTTTGTTAGCAGTAATACTAAAGAAAAATATGCAGTTCATTACCCGGTTAGGAGTTGAACAAGTGGGTGCAGATTTGGCTCCATAATTCCCTGATGATGGTCTGTCTTGCTGGTGAGTAGAGTGTCTGACTTCATAAGGAGCTACATTAGACATTTAAAATCAAACATATAAATGACGGGATAGTAAAAAAATAGTGCTAGGCTAAAGGAAATAATTAAATACCACAAGATCAAGAATGTAGCTTGTGAACATTGTATCAGAGCATCAAAGTCCATTTTGCCAAGTATCTACCAAGTGAACCCAGTATCACAGTATCAAAGTCCATTTTGTCTTATGCAAAAGAATTCCAGCCACATACTTGTCTCTGCCATTGCATCATTCCTCTTCAGACATTACTGAGACAGTCAGTTATAGACTACTAGATAACAGAAATCAGTGTTCGTTGTGTTTCAACATACATTTATATAGCCTGTCCATGCATTTATACATTTTATATACTTACATATACATATAGCTACATATAGCACAAGATATATTTTAAATAAGAAAAAATAATTCAACTGAGAGGCAAAAAAATATGCTTTGACAATGTTATCAAATATCAAATTATTACTTTCCCATATACTCTTCCTCTCCCTTCCCTAATTTCTTTTGAAAATCAAAATACATGACACACCACTTTGCACTATTTGGAATGAAGTTGGTGAAGAAAAGTAACGATTTCTTCTTTTGCTAAAATAAGTCACTTAGGCTCCACTGCAGCAAATATAGTACGCAGTGACACAACAGCACATTTAGGAACAACGTTTTGAAAATAGGGTAAGTATGTAAACAAAAAGGCAACTCACTTGCAAACCTTTACAGAGCTGAGAACTGCTGCCAGCCTATTTAAAATTTACCATTCCAAAGTCTGCATTAGATAGTCAGAACCTTAAAGACTCACGATGAAAAAGGAGATCAAGAAATCTTTAAAAATTTTGAGCTCAGGAAGACCTTAAAAATTATACCCCTAATCCCCTTGTTTTCCTAAGGGGTCTTATCCTGTATTGGTATCTATTTTTATTCCTGCACAAGTAACTGCTAATTTCAGAGTAAAAAAAAAGAAAAAAAAAGGAAAGAATGTGGAAGGTGGGAAACATTTAGATGCCCTCAGAGGGGAGATTTAAGCATGAAGCCACATTGCTGTGTGCTTGCTAGCATGAAAAACTTCCAAAACTATAAAAAGAAATGTACACAGTCATGTAAAGGAAGAACCAGCAGGTCTTGCATTAGACCTGGCACTTGGTACAGCATGGGCCAGAAAATGTTAACCGCTCACTGCCACTGCGAGCACACTTGGCTGAAATATCCCCAGCAGGCTTAAAATAGGAGAGATTACTTTTCTGGAAAACAGGAATGAATCTGTTCTGAAAACTAACCATTGTTCTACACCTCTAAGATTTTATTACCTTGAAAATTTGAGCAGTTAAATAATTAATTTTGGAAGTAGTTGACAACTGGACTAGATGCTGCTGTCCCTGCTGACTTTGCATAGCTGCTGAGTCCAGTGAGAAATTTCACAGAAGTTACATTTGCAACCAAATTCAGAAGGAAAAAAAAACCAACATCCAAAATACTCCCTCACAGCACTGACAGATCTGGGACAGAGTCCCAGAAAACAGAAGAGCACCTGACAGGTACAGGGTCAGCCAGTCCCGACAGATGCCCCCTGCCCAGCTCTCCACAGCATGGGCTCTTCGCCACATGTCTTCTTCACTGGGGCAGAACGTGCATTGTACCAGAAAACAACTGCACTAGTGTGCTTGTTTCAGAATAAATCCCACCTCTGAACAAGCTGCAGTTTACCTAAGCAGCTCAGGAATGCCTGTGACTCAGTACTGGTACAATTTTCAGGTGGAGGCCACTTTATTGTGTCAAACACATTCTTATCACAGCTGTACTGAGTTTCAACATGTTGAATAGCTCTTTTTTCACTCATTTGTAAATAAGGAGAAAAGCTGAAGGACTAGCATGCTTCACTCACTGCAAACACACTAATGTAAAGCAGGAGGGATGATGGTATACACCAGTGCCTACTCTTCCCACCAGCTTGGCCACCACGTGTTGCAATTATAAGAGCACAGGTGCTTTACTATTAACAGGAACTTGTAAAGTCATAGTTAAACTGGCTTCTGCCCCATTAGGCTCTTATTAGAATCTGAATGTTTTGCCACCTACTCTAATGGCATCAAAATGAAGGACAGAACACGTATGCAGTGCCTTGTTTTTGTCTGAATTGCCTAAGTTACACTGTGGGACTGCTTTTATACTCTCATCCTATTATTACGTCTGTTACAAAACCAGAGATATTATTATTCTTTCCTGCAAAGGAAGGTTCACTTCCAATCTGAAAATTAATATGTAGCTACTGAAATCGGGAGCAGGCATTTCTTCCTCTCTAATGAAACCAAACCCATCATGCACTCTGACAGTATTTGCAGGCTCTCTGCCACTGGGGTATATTACACATAGTCTTGTCAGAGATTAGGTATTAGCATTTGTGAGCAGTCACACATAAATCTAATTTAATAGAAAGTGAATAGGAAGACAGGATTGAAGAGTCAAAATAAATTGATCAAATAATTTTCCAAAACACAGGTCTAATTGAATTTTAAAATCATTAGGCTGATTGTCACTTGCATTTAGAATCTGGATATTTCTGATACGGGAAAAAAAAGAAAAAAATATATGAATACAATGTGCATTGCCATTTTTATCCTACCTCCATGCTGCTGCTCTAGCCCACTTCTTGCTTTACCATATCCATAACTTAGGGGTATTCTCTGGTAAGTAGATGGAGAAGCAGGAGGTGAGCAAATTGGAGACATCGGAGGAGACTTGGGTTCCTATTTCAAAAACACACCAACATAAAACACAATTTTAAGACAAAAATTTTAAGAAACAACCAAGTAATGCTGCAAAGTGGTCCAAATGCATACAGTATGATGGACAAACAAGAAACCAACACTGCAGCATCCTTAGGCCCTTTATTTCCAAGAAAAGGCTTAAAACAGACAAGACAGGATTTGGTAATGAGCCTTTGAGGGGTGAAGCATTGCAGTGCTATAGCAAAGCTTTACAACAATCAGCTCAATATATTTTACTACTAAAGATGCCAGAAGTAGTATATGTAGAAGGCTCAATGTGAGTGGATAGCTTTGAATTTACATAATGTGAGTGCGTTCTTTGCAGGAGATTCTTTTTCATATTAAAAAAAATGTACAAAAAAATTAAACTAAATTTCTGAATCAGTATTTTAAACACTGTGCATCTATAGGTATCACTGGGTAACTATCCTAAAGCTTTCTCTTTCCTTTGACTTACTGAGATTGCTTGAGAAAAGGATGGAAGCCTGAAAGATTTTACTGAATAAAGAGGAAAATATAACACAACACAGATAACCCAGATGCAGCTGGGGGTTTGAGGGCAGTGTTGTGCTTCAGTGTCAGTACGCAGAGGGACAGGCATACATGCTCTTCTTCCTCATCCTGTTATTCCACCTGCACATCTTGTCATCAGCTCACTGCTGCTGGCTGACCTCAGGCTGGAACACCGTTACTGACGCCAACGCACCGTGCGATAAACGTGGGCACATGTTTTGGGAAGATAAAAGTGCTTCCATCAGGCACCTACAACATGACCTGATATAGTACCAGAGGAGAAGGTGTCAAGCCTGGGGAAAATTATGCAAATCAGTCTTTATGAAAATTATGCAGCACTGTGAAGCTTCTTGTATCTGAACAACTGCTCTCTACTCTCCTAAATACAGGTAATACGAATGTCCCTTGGATGCTTTATTAAACTGGCATCTCAGAACAAGAGATGCTGGGACAATGTTTCATTCAGGACAAAAGAAAAGCAGATTTCTTCTGGACTATTTCTTGGGGAGATAAAAATGAAAGAAAACTTGGGGGCCTTACCCAGCTCAAAAATAGTGGCTCATGATTCAACACCTTGTCTCCAACTGAGTATTTCTAGAGTGACTAAGGACCATAACGGCCACGAGAAATCACTCACTTTCCTGTTCTGTTTCACAGACAGATTTCTATTTGCTGCTTTTGCTTGCTCCTCTCTAAGAAACAGTGCTGCAGTAAGTAGGAGGACAACACTGAAAGAACTTACACAGAATATTACAGGGCTGACAGCTTTATACTAGCTCATACAGAGAATTTTCTTCAGGGAAGCAACTGGGATGCATCAAAACCAGAGCACAAGCATGATGGGGATTATTTGCACATCAGGAGTTCATCTCCTGTCTAGCATTGGAAAATTGAGTAAGCCCCAGTGAGTGTAACCATTTACAGGACTGGACCCAAAAAGAGGATGCATAATTACATGTTGGCCTGAAGGAGACAAGCCTGTTACCTGTTTGTCCCCTTCATCTGTTCTTTTGTAGGAATTTTTTTCCAAAGTTGCATGTGGAACCTGAAATTTAACTCCGTGGAATTCTGCTGGAGTCCCATAACGTACTTCAGTGTCATTTTTCAGGGCCATAAATCGTGGCAGAGGCAATTCTTTATTAAGAGAGAGAAAAATTCAATTGAGATTACAGAACATAAGAAGAATACGGAACATTTAAGCAGTATCGTCTTGTAAAACCAATGAAAAGTTTATCTATAAAAGACTGCTAGTTATATGTTGCAACATTTTTAAGTGTGGGACTCCTTTGATTATTTTATGTCTTAATAAGAATCTGAATGTTACACAAAGCTACATTCACTAGCTTAATATATAATCTCTTCATGCTAAGAGAAAGAAATAAGCCTTGTGCGTGTTACCAAAGCAAGCGGCAAACTCATTTCCTGCCTTCAAAACCTTGCCTGTAATGAAAAGAATAGTTTCCCAGAGAAACTGTGGGACAGATGAATTAATCAGTCAGGATCACAGTACGCCTAACGCTGCCATCATAAAAGGAACAAATCAAAAATGGTAGGGTTCAAGGCCAAGAGAGACAGCCGTGTCAAAAGGTCCCATGTTGCATCTGTTGTGCAGCGCAAGAGTGACACTGTCACTCTTTAAGACAATTCCCAATTATTTTGCAGAAACACCATTTATTTTTGTGCACAGTCACCCTAAAAGATCAATACAATTAAAATTAAGAGAATCCTCAAAACCAAGCAAAGTCATTCATCCATCACCTCTGTAATCTTTTACACCTACAGTTAAAACCATGAAGAAAAAGAAATCAATTGGAGTTTGGTACACTACTCACCCCATTCTAAAGGTACTCATTTATTTTCTAGAGAAAATGTAATCAGCACTGGAAGCAGCTGTATTGAAATTTTACTGAAAGAGTAAGTAAGCAGGATATCAATACAAGAACTGCAAGTATCAGTTTTCATTCAGATTTTTGGATTATTTGCATGTGCTGGACTTGTAAAACATACAGTAAATCTCAGTTCAGATTTCTAATTTAGTTTGTCGAGGGTTTTTCATTGTTTGGTTCTTTTTTTCCTTTTAATTAACATCTTTAAAAAGGACAGCGGTGCAAGAGAGTGCACATGCTGTCTGTAAGGAAAACTGACAGACAAATCCAGGCCACTCCTCTTCACCCTTGGTTTAAACTCCTGTTCCAGCAAGGCAATGAACCGAACTGTGCCAGCTGCATCTGATTCTCTCCACTTGGTCAGGAGCTCTGCACCGTGGGACCTCAGCTCACACAGGTCAGCATGTGCTTGCCATTCTGGCCTTCTCTCCCTGGGATGTGGCAGACCTGGGAACCATCTCCCCGTGCCTTGCAACACACATGAATTTGACATTTCGTTGCCCTTACTAGGGACAACAGAGCAAAAGCTGTGCTGGGAGCAGTGACCTGATTGCAGGGTTATGGGTAGCTCCTGCCTTTCCAGCTTTCTCTCTGACCTTGCAGCCAGTTGCATTGCTCCTCCAGTGGGAGGGTGCAGCACAGCCTCAGGGCGTGGCTTGAATGCCCACCTGGGATATGGGGAGCTAAGGGTTCAAACCTGCTCAAGCTCAAGCCAAAAGCTCTGGGTTTTGAAGACCGAGCCCTGCTGAGGCAGAGTGTGCATCACCAAGGCAAGAACACGGAGCTCTCTCCAAGTTGCTATCAAGGTTTCATAGCTGAAAGGGACATGCTTTCTCTCTTCATCACTTGAGTTAGATATGACTCTTTCAAGAAGCTTTCTTCTCCACCAAAAATGGTACATTTAATGTTACTATCAATTCACTGGGAAGAATAAAGCTGTTTTAAAATACATCTAATATACATGTTCATGCCTATTCACAGTAAGCACTATGATTTTATCAGCATTATCCATTTATTTCAGCAGGATTATTTGCTAAAGCAGATGAGTGTTACAATCTGCCCTGCAAAGAGGGACTCCTTGACCTGTCCATGTCCTCCACAATGTGCCTCCACCCAAAGCAGCTCTCATTCTGGACAGCTGTCATTAGAGGCTGAAGGTGAGAGAGAAATGCATCTCCCACACTGATCATCTGTCATTCCTGCTGTTCCTTTGTAATGCCTTTTCCAGAGGGGGATGTCATCTCAGATCTGCCCTATATCCAATTCACTGCAATTTTGCACCACTCACTTAGAGTATGTAACATTACCTTCCACTCTTTCTCTGCTCCTTAAAATTGTTCATAGAAACATAAGAAGAAAGAGTTTACCACCATGGAGAGCTGACAAGCGTTAAAGAAAGTGAGAAACCAGTGCATAGCACTGCAAGCAAAATTTGCTACTTACCATTCTTAATGCTCTCAATCCGTACTGGGAACCCTGACTGTGCTGCTGCAATTAACTTCAAAGCAATATAAAATTGAGCAGGACCAAAATAACCCACACGCTTGGCTCCACAAACTTCTGTAATCTAAAAGAGAAGAGACACATTGTAGGTTAAATGCGTTTCACTCTTCCAGGAGATGTCAACATCTCTACATAAACAAAGAAAAAACTCTTTAAAACCACAAAACGCTTGTTGTATTTGAAGTTTTCTACAACGCATATTTGTTTCAACTCAGAACATTAGTACACCAGAGACAAGTTGGTATTGTTACTCTACTCAGTAGCACTGCTGTTTGACACTGCTATCCTAAAACAAGTTATGGGTTTTCACACTATATAAGATTTTAACAGCAGGTGAAATGAGACTTTCTTAAGTACCCTGTCCAGTAAAACACTTCCACCACAGAAGCTGTGATAGCTTTAGAAAATTGTACTTAATATTAGCCCTAATAACAACAGTTCAGGTAATTACCGTAACTGGAACATAAACACAACAAAAGACCCCAGCACACCACTTGAGCAAACACTTCATTTTTTGTGTGAACAATTAATGTGGTCTCAGCACTGAAATTTAAATTCTATATATACTTCATTATTTGTTTCACTCTGCCACTTTTATGAATCAAAGAGCACCATGTTCACACACTCAGACAACGCCCAAACAAACAACAGCTATCAGAAGGTTTTAAGCACAGGATTCCACTCTCCCGTGCCTGGAGCTCCCAGCTGTTCACAAGCAAACCTCAGACAGGCATTGGGGTTAGAACAAAAACCCATTTTCCCCAGACATAAAAGGAAATCTCAAACTGTTTTCCTGAAAATACACCTAGATTAGCAATGTCTCCTGGCTGGCAAGGTGCAGCCTCTGTGACAGTTCTCCATGGGCAAGTGCTGCTTCTGGAAAGCCATGTTCATGGATTGGTTCCCAAGCTACAACAGCATGACAAAGTATTGTGTTGCATATAAGCAAACAGCACAACTGAATAGTCTATTTTTTCTGATTTACTCTTTTATGTATATATACACATACATACACAGTGGCAAAAGGTCAGGTCAAACAATTACTAAAAAAACCAAATGTTTTGGAATGGTAATTCTTACTAATCAAATGTTGGGGCTCACCCCCTCTTCCCCTGGGGGAAATGGGCATAGGTGGACGTGTGGTGGGGCACGGGGTCTCCTTCTCCCTGTTCCCATGGTCATGTGTACCCCAAATCCTGTCCCCTACTGGTCACTTTGAATGTAGCCCGCGGGAGTTCTGTACTTAGGGGGTGTCCACGGGACTCCGGGGAGTTGTTCTGGGGTTGTTCTTGGGGGCAGTCGCCATTGGAGTCCCTGCCGGGCTCCGGCCACGTGCGGCTGGGACAATAAAATCTGGAAACATCTATCAAATATCGTCTCCTTGATCCTTCCACGGGCCGAGGCTCTCTCCAGGGAAAGGTTGCAGCCACCCCACTGCAACAATCAAAGACAGTTGTCTTCAAGCAAACCCTTTCTTTTCTGGATGTGGCCTCTACTTTGAGCTGAATGAGCTCTGGCCACTTTCTCTTCCTATGAGTTTCAGACTTGGTCACAAGATACATCAAGTAGTTTTTTCTCTTACTGCTGGATGAAAAGGGAGATTAAGTGTCTGTAAAAGGATAGCTTCAAATACCAGCAGCATTTGCCATTCTCTTTCCTCTACTTTTCTCTTAAGTTACTCTGGCCTTTTTTATTTCACCCTTCCCTTTATCACTGGCCTCACTTATTTTATTTTCCAGCAGGAAAGCAAGGCACTTGGGATACACCCAAGATGGATGACTGGCCACACCATTGGTACCACACAGGAGTCTGAGCTCCAAAGCAGGGTTCTTCCCCTTGTCCCTGGATGCTCCCAATTCACTCAGTCCCACTGAGTGAGTCCCACACCACCCGCTCCTGCATGATCCTTTCCCCAGCCAGCAACCCTAGCTCTGCCTGGTGCAGTGGTGTGGAGCACAGATGACTGGACTGGACCCTGGACATGGAAGATGCACAGCAGCTGCACTTCAGACTGCTCCCCCTGGGCACAACCTTCCAGGCACGCCAGGCTCTGGCAGCTCTGGGGACAATGCTGCTGTGGAAGGTATGTGAGAAGCTTATCCAACAGCCTAGGGAGAAGCAGACGGAGAAGAGGCACAACCAAACTGAAATTCAGTCTGAGTTCACAGCTCCGGTCTGTTATGGGAGATGTTTGTTAAAAAAAAAAACAGCACTGAATAGGGCAGTTGGCAAAAGCTGGGCACCCACCAGCAGCCGGGCCCTCCCATGGAGGCCGTGGGTGCTCAGCTCCCGTGTGACCCACGGGCAGTGCCTGGGATGGCTCCTGCTGTGTGGCAGAAATGGCACACGAAGTCCCTGGGCATGCCAGGATGTACCCTATAGGGATTTTTCTCCTCTTGGGCCCTTTTCCTGCCACGGCTACGCTTCCTGCTGTGCCTATGCTTGCAGACATGGAGCAACAGCATTACCATGATGTGTTTCCTCTCACTGGCTGCTGGAAAAAGGCAATATTGAGCAGCTGGGACTTTCACATAAATACTACTATCTTCCCGAAGAGTTAATTTTCCATATATTTTCTATACATTGAAATATTAAAGCTGTTTAATGTTGTAAATTCTCTGCTTGCTCCTCATATGGAAACATGAACGTTTTATTCCGAACAAGCAGACTAAAAATTTTTTTCAAGGACATACCATCCCTCAAAAATACGGTGATGTTTCTCAAGCACACTTACAGCCAACCAACCTGTAACTGCCTCTCTGTAATTCTGCTTTTTGATTATAACAATAGAAATAAATTTTGTAGACACAAGCTTCTCTGTTATTTGTGCAACCAGACTCTGAGTTTTTTGTTAATGGTCCAGAGCAAAAGATGGAAGCTGGCAGAGTAGTTAAAATTTATTACACAATTAATTGTAGGTATTTATATAGATTAATTGCAGGTACAGGCATTTACTCTCATCAAGTTCCTTCTACAGTTAAAGGAGAGGGTCTTGGGTTCCTTCCAGCCAGCATTTCACACTGTCTGCATCAGGACCTCGCTTAGAGGTGCCAGTGGAGCAGCCCCTCTCTCCAGCAACCACAGAGGTTAGCGGCAGATTAGCCTTTATCCAAAAATAAATCTTCAGAACATGCTGCTTGCTCAAATTTCCCCAGAAGCTTAAGCTGAACACTGCATTATTTTTTTCTTTCCTGGTTTTACCTTTCACAGGGTCAGTGCACATAGCTTTTTGATGGGCAGATTACACTTAGTGATATGCAATTCTGAAATTAGGCTAGTTTATATGAGACATTATTAGGAGTCTCCAAGATTCATCCAAATTAAAGGCACTGCGTATAAATGTGATACGGTAATTTTTCATTTAAATCCTTAAAACTGTTGTCAGTTTGGGCTGCGTGCTTTTCAGCAAGCCAGCAAGGAAAGAACTGGTATTTTCTGCTTGTGCACTGCTGAACAGACACACATATAAATAAAAACAACTTGCATCCCTTGATATTTCAAGGGATTTTAATGCAGAATTATTGGCTGTCAATTTATATTACAATTTTTCTTTTAATTCTCCAGCAGAAAACTGTAATCCTCCAGTGATAGTGAAATTTTGAGGAAAAGTGTAATGAAGAGCGTATTGGAAATAATTTTTCATGGTGGTAGGTTACAGATGTTGCTTGCCAAATCTAACTTCAGGAAGATAAACATAACTAGTCCAAAATCACACAGAATCACAGAATGGGTGGGGTTGGAAGTGACTGACCTCTGGAGATCCTCTAGTCAAATCTCCTTGCCAACACAGGATCACCTAGAGCTGGTTGTACAGGATTGCACCCAGGAAGGTTTCAAATATGCCCAGAGAAGGAGATGTTCCAGTTTGCTGCCAGTCTCACAATAAAGAAGTTTTCCTCATATTCAGATGGAACTTCCTGTGTTTTTCTTTGTGCCTGTTGCCTCTTGTCCTGTTATGAGGCACAACCAAAAGCCTGGCTCCATCCTCTTGACACCTCCCTTCAGATACTTACCTACATGGATAAAATCCCCTCTCCATCTTCTTCAGGCTAAACAGGT
>VYZQ01041941.1:38799-50014 GCA_013400655.1 Mystacornis crossleyi | reverse complement strand
GAAAATCCAGGACAGCAATGCAGCATCACAGACTGTTCATGCAGACACATTTGCAAGGGGCAGGTGTGACAAGCTAGCTGGGAAATACACCTGCAGAAAATCACGCACAACTCCAGGCTGCCATTTTTTCCCAAACCCTGCATAATCTGGAGTCTCGTCACCAATGAGTATAAACCTTTCCATTACAATCTGAGTCACCCTGCTCACACTTGTCTCCCACGTTCCCAGAGTTACAGCAGCTGAAAGGAGGGGCAGCTTTTAAACCATGGTTAAATGACTTTGACTATCAGCACACTGTGCATTTTCTGAAAGACTGGCTCTGCTATTGCACTCCTGTTTATTGGGATTATATGGCACTATTGAATTTTAAGAGCAACTCCAAGTTTCTTGTTTTCTCTCAGTGCTCTCATACTTTAAGCCTTTATATGAACCTTAGGATGAAAGCATTTTCTTTTTAAAAGAGCTAGGCTTTGTGCCACATGGACACCAAAGCTAATACAAAAGTTATCTCCCCCACCCTTATGTGCATTAACCATTAGGCGACAGGCCTCCCTGTGCAAAGCTCTGCAGTATTCTCTTATACAGTGTGTTCTGTGAAGCATAGAAGGTGGCGAGGCATTGAAGTGCAAAGCTGCATTTTTTGTCCTTGGAAGCCCAGCATAGCTGTATGGGCACAACTTGCAACTTCCATCTTCAGAATAGTACAGCTTTCTCTGCTTCCATATGAAGAGGTATATCTGCGGCACACAGGCCCCTCTAGCCACTGCCTGTGGTGGGCTGAGCACACTAGCAAAGCTAGCCACTGCAGATTTAGACCGCGATAAAAGCCCAGAGACAATGCTACCTACAGTGTAACTCCAGAGTACATGCAGAAGACCCAGGCAGTAAGCTAGGGCAGCAGGAAATAGACCCAGGTGTACTTACACTTACAGCATAGATGTAAGGACTGAATTCCCCAGTCTGACTTAAACAGAACCCACACGGCCCATGGGTGGGTGCAGGTTATGGTCCCATGTGAAGCCTGGTAAGGGCAGCTAAGGGTTATTAGAACTTTCAGGGGCCTGTCAAAAGATTTGCTGTCTGTTCTTTCTGGGGAACTTGGCAATAAACACCAGGAAGAGTTTAAACACATAGAAGCTTGACTTTAGAAAGCTATCAATGTCAATGCTCTTAGGGACTTGCTCCTGCAGGCAGGTCCTTTCTGCAGGGCTCATTTCAGTCCACTCATAGCTTTCTGAGTTGCTGCAAACACTGTGTGAAACCACTAGGCTCAAAGCTCCTGAGGTGAGGCTGCTTCCTCCCTCCTCTGCACCCAGGAATCCTGTGCTCTTCCAAGCTCTTTGCTCTTTATCCTGCTGTACCCCACTGACCCTTCAGCTCTGATAGACAATTTTTACTGTGATTTGCTCCTTGGCTACACAGATTTGTCACCTTTCCTATACCTTTTTCTGTGACTCTATAAGAAACTTTACCTATAAGCACTTTCCACTTGCATTTCTGTGAAGGTCTTCCTGGATCCCCTTGTTGGGCTTTTTCTGGTTTCTTTTACACAGAGATTCTGCTCTTTGGTCTCCAAAAAATCTTGAATCTTTTTTTTTTTTTTGTCTTTTCTCTGTGTCATTTAGGAAAGCTGTGTCATTTCTGCTAGTTCTGTCCCAGCTGTCTCTAGCTGGACTGAGACTCCCTAGCCTTTGGTTAAACGCTATGCTTGCAGAAGGAGAAATGTTCCCAGGCCTTGTTTCCCTGTAGGGGAATGGCAGAGCCTGTAGTCCATCACACACAGCAAGCACAGTGACAGGGTGCCTGCCCTCTACTTACTGTTTTACTGTTTACAGTTTCACTGCCAAAGGTTAATGAACACACTGTTCCAGGTCTAGAAAATACATGACTCCTTCAGCAATTTCAGCCCTTTCTCCCTTAAGCAATTTCCACAGGAATTCTGAAAACAGTATCCACTTGACAGGTGCTATCCTCTTTCATTTTCCTTTCCCTAAATCTTGGACCACAATACTCCAGCATTATTTCAGACTGTACAGCAAGGCTTTCTTCGCTACGCTATAAACTTCAAAGTCCTCTAAAAGGTGTTGTAATCAACTCTTTGAGACTTTCTCTGCAGTAGATAGTAAGTAAAGATCCTTTTCCTGTTCCTTAACTCCACACATCAGCCAAAAGTTTTCCCTGGCATAAAAAAAGGTATTGATGAATTATTTTATTTAATATTTTGGAATATAGATTGCAATATCCATCTCAGTATTGAAGACCCTTGCAAGAAAGCTTCTTAATAGGATTTCAATCAATATTTTAGGGATGCATACCAAAGTTGGACATATGAAGACACCATACTTCTGAGTTCAGCTTGGTCCAGCCAAGAGTCTGGTATGACTGGGTACATACAAAACAGATTACTAGGAACCTAAATATCTACTTCTATAAGGAGATGACTGCTTGTGATGATGTTAGCTTAATGTAAGAGGTTACTGCCTTCCTTAACTGGAAATTGTTCCCTCAACAGAAAGTAGCTGATGGTTAGTATGGTCTTCTATTCTGCAGACTAATCAAAGTTCACTTGAAAACCTTTCAGGGTTTATTGCACATTGTAATAGAAAAAGAGCTGTTGTTGTGCCTCAGCTGGGAGGAAGTAACTTCCATTAGGTGTGTGACAAGTTGTATATATACTTTTGTCTGAGAGGTCATGGAAATGGACAGTCATATGATTAGTTAAATAAAGTGGCATGGATTGTTTGCTTTTGGACTTGGAAACTTAAATTCCACTGCTTTTGAATGTTAGGCACCAACGTACTTTTCTTTTGGATCTGGCTTTTGCTCACAGTCCAAATTTCAGAATCCCACTGGGGAAAGGAGGCAGGTTTGAAAGATGTCAGAGTTTAAAGTCCTCTCATTGCGTTGTGTTATATAGAAAACATCAAATGCATTTCATTGAAGAAGGTATTAATGTGACTTACATACAGTTAAAGTTGCTATTAAGCCTGAACCGAGAAGGACAGGATGTATGTTTTATTTATTACTTCTCACAGGGATTTGTTTCCTTCATAAAAGTGTATCCCTTGTATGTACTAAAATGTGAGTAACGTACTTCATTTCATGAGTCATCTTCACCTTCATCCCTCCTAATAACTTCTCATTAAGAGAAACATTCAGTGCCAAAGAACTGAGCTGACTTTTCTTCAATACACTCTCTCTGAGTGCTGCATGAATCTGAAGGCATATCTAATGATCACATGTAAGCAGTTGCAAGTAAACTCACCCACGTTTTTAGACAATTAGAAGCCAGGGAATCTAGCTAGACAGCAGTGAGTGGGAGGTAATAGATTCCAAGCTGGTTTTCTCAGTCTCAGCAGCACACTGCCCATAACCGTGGTAGTCCCAAGTGAATGTTTTGAGCACAAGATGAACTTATGTCCATTTGGGATACATTGGAACAGCATGTAGAAATGCCACAAAAGTGACTGTACACTAGAAACATCAGAACTGGTTCAAGACAGCAGAATAATATGAAAGTTCCAATTTATTGCCATAGACACAACTCATAAAGGCAGATCAGCTTTTACTACATCAGAGGAATGGGGATGTACTGAAAATCTCCTGTAAAGGAAAAGGTAGACAGCTAAGGCCACCCATTCCCAAAGACTAGCTCCGAGCCAACAGATAATATATCTAAACTGATAGTAGTGCCCAAAAGTGTGTTCAACAGTCACATCTGCATCTCAGAAGTCTCCAGATTCTTTTGTAGACCCCCTGACGTCTTCCATGATGGGATGATGTGATTTACAAATTATCCCATGTCCTTTGCATCTGTGACTGTGCCATATTCAAGCAGCAAGTGCTGCTTCGAATTATCTGCTCAAGACACAACCCAGGATGATCCAAATGGTGGAGCTTAAATCCTACAGAACCCCAGCCTCCTCTCTGGACTTGCTATGTGGGTGCATTGCTGTTCACTATTTCCAGGCAGCTACATACAGCATAAATAGTAAATATCCCCTCTTCAGGGCTCTCTCAATCTGGCCTTCAGACACACCTCTCTAATCCTGTCTGTGTTGTCTCTGACTGGATTGCATGGATTTGGGTGCTCTTTTCATATTTGGCACAACTATTGTCCAGAAGCAGAATTGATGTCTCACAAAGCCAGCACTGTTCATGGGCCTGCTATCAATCACACCTCACCTGCAGAGCTGAGGGCACTATCTCAGCCAGAGCTCTCTTACTGCCCATGGAAGCAAAGCCATAATTCAAACCTGACAGGATGGGTGGACACGCAACACATGGGAGTAAAACAACACTGTGTACACAAAGGAGACGCATAAGTTAAGCAACACAGAGAACCCAGACGTAATTAAAACTATGTAGTTGGAGGCTGAACTATGCCCTCCCTGAATGATTCCATGAATGTCATTTCTGGTCATCCATTTTTGCTTCATTTTTTTCTCTCCTTCTGCCAGCAAAATACTGCCAGTTCCAGCATCAAAGCTGATAACCTTAAGTGACGTTTTCCAAAAAAGATGTTCAGGGCTGGTTGTTGTGCCCTCCTTTACTTTTCCAGGAAACTGCCAAAGGTGGCTGGAGAGCTCTGCATGCCTAAGACAGCAACCACTAGTGTCATTCCTTCATTAGAGTAGCGCCTGACTCTGGAGCCCCTGACTGTGGAAACAGTGCTTTGAAGTCTAAGGCCAGCAACAGATGGAGTCAGCCAGCACCTCGAGGGGTGAGGGCCATAGGCTGTCGGGGACTATGGAGAGGAATCACTTGAGGTTTTCACTACTGGTACAGGGACAGCAAATGTTCTTCAGTGAACAGTGTTAGAGCTGTTTGCTTGGCTCAAGCTGACAGAACTGGATCACAAAGCTTGTTACAGACACAGACAGCCCACATATCACAGCTGTTGTTCATCCATGTTTTGTCTTGGAATCCTCCTTTCAAACTTAACTATTAAGTGACCAGTTTATCTACATCACTGTGCCATACAGGTCTATATATTACTTCTCTGGTGTCCTTTACATTGTTGATTCACTTAATAAATGCAGAATTCATGAAACACCCAGAAAGAATGATTTGTGTGGTAGGGAAAGACAAAAAGGGATATTCATTTCACAGAAATATTGTTAGATCCTAGTTATAGCTCCTTGAATCTCTTTCAATTCATATTTAAACTTTATAGTGTAGTACAAGGTACAGAGTTTCTCTTTCATATTCCAAGTTTACAGCTGAACAAATACATATTATTATAGAAGCTGTAATGTATTCTGACTTAAGCTGTCATAAAATCTAGGGCTTTTCACATCATCACTTTTGAAGGTCAGTGCCATAGAGAAGAAGACGCATCTGTACTGGATCACCATGAATGTTTGTAATACATTGCAATAAATACTGCAATGTATTTCATTTTTATACGTTTTTGATGAAGAGGCAAAAGTGCATCTTCAACAGTAGCTTTTCAAAAATTGCTCATCTGTTTGGAACGGCTGTAAAAGAGATTGAAGCTAAACATTATTCATGGATACATTACAACTCCTCACTGAGACCAGAGCTGAAATGAGAAGAGTTTTCCAATGATATTTCATTTGGAGTATTGATTTTTCTGAGCTTGTCCCACAAAGCTATTGCATGAGTGTTCCAGACAAGTATAAGAAGATGTAGATTATCATAGCTGGCTTTCTTTCCTAAGTTTGTTTTTCTTCTCCCAACTGGGTTATAAGCATTTTGCTCATTTTGGGCTTTAATTCTCCTAGAAAGCCTAACAAGGAGGGTGAAGACTGCTCCCATGCAGAATTTTTTTGAAACTAAGACTATCATTTGCTTTTCAGTGAGTGCCTGAATCAATTCAGAAGAGATGTGTGGAACACTTTTGCCCGTCACTTTTGCCCAACAGTGAAAAGTAACAGTTTTTTTCCTGTGACATACTTGCCAACAAATTAGGTTGCTGGGTGCAGAAACCTGGAAAAGTCCAACCAGAAGGTTATAAACAGGGCAATAGACTATTCCATCTGGGCAAATTTGGTCTGTCGAGAAATCTGACCCTGATTTTTTATTTGCAGCAGATTCCCTGGTACTTAAGCTACAGAATTTACTTTAGGGTTGCCTAAGGACTGGACTATCTCTGAAACTCCCTTATGATCTGGTCAAATGATCTCATCAGGTCACCACAAGGCACAGTGACAAAGGAGGAAGGGGACTGTATTGCAGTTACTTCTCATGATAGTTTAACATTGAGGAACTGAAGTCATTCTGACTCCTGGAGTCAGTCTGACTCCTGGCAGTGTAGTGAGCTCCTGGAGTAATGTAATGTCCTGCTTTTAATCTGTGTTCCCATGTGCTTGGGGGCTGCTGATAAAAAGACAACTGCAGGTTTTCAGCAGTTTCTAAAATGAAAAAGTCCATGGAAAGAAGACAAAGAAAAAGAAGTCAGTGAGTTCAAGTTATGGTTCTGTCTGCAGGACACCAGGACGCAGAGGGCAGTGTGAGTGCCAGCAGGCTGCATGGGTGTCTCCTACGTGCTCCACCTTGGTGCAGCTCAGTGTTCACTGACAACAGGGAACTAGGGCATTCCCTGCTGGCTTGTGCCACCCCGCTCTCTTTGCTGCCGTACAATGGCTTATAGGAAATTGCCCTTTTCAGCTTTGCCCATGGATTGCATTCCCTGAGGGCATTCATCCCCTCCTGATGCAGGACATCAGCATATAAAGTTTCAACCTTTATGGGGGTTTTAGCTTTTCAGGCTTTATGGGAGACATCTGCCTCACAGCAGCTCCAAGCCTGACACGAAAAACTGAATGTAATTGTCCTTTTTCTTCTTGTATGACAGACCAGAGTCAGTTGAGTCCTCTAAAAGAAACACTACTTTTCCATTCCATAATGACATATATTTCACTATACATTGAATTCTGCAAGAACAGCCTATTAACTACAGAATGTCAACATATTGCACGTTCCAGAAGAAACTGCTTAAACAATAACATAAAGAAATTACAATTTTATGAACTCACAATCCTGTGTGATCCTTTATTAAAACGTGGCAGGTTGAACACTGGATATCATATTTGGATCTGCCTTAGATGAATAAAATGAAAATGTCAGAAAGGCTGGTTTGTTATAGTTCTGTGAAGTACTGAAGTGGTTTCTCAAACATTTCACGTTATGATGTGAAAACTACGCGCGCACACACACACACCCCCAACCAACCACCCAAATAAAAAATTCTAATAAAACTTTTAAGTTCTGCCTTTTTTTTTTTGTCCACATCTCAGGGTTTTGAAAATTCAAAGAATCTTATTCTGTGAATGTAAAGATAGTGACCAAGATCTGCAAGTATCTCAAATTTGGCATGCCTGTATCACTACTAGAACACTTGGATGGGATAAAAAAAAAAAATCCCTTGTAAAAAATGCTTCTGTGAAAAAACTTGTTGTGGAAACAATCGGCTTTTAGCTAACCTCTTTGTTCCAAACTGATTGCTTGCAGGATGTTCTTGCTTACCAAAACTACATGAAAAAGAGTGGCAAAATAGCCAACTGACCCCAAACTTAACATTTTGTAGATAGCATATTATCTGTAATAATTATAACCAAGGTAAGCCTTGCTCATTTTATACTGGAGCCTACTACTTTTAAAGTATGTCATCCACCAAATTAATATCTTGCCTCTGCGGCTTTTCACAAAAACTTTGAAAGACAGTGGCTCAAGCCCACGTGGAAAGTGAAAAATCATTTGAATCCAATAAAAGCATGAAAATTTTTCCATTCCATGGATTATTTTTAATTTTAGGAAAAAAAAAAAACCAAACAAAAAAATATCTAGAAGGGAAAATTAAAAAATGAAAAAAAAACATCCAAATCTGAGAGAGCTACTCAAACTGAAGGAACTCCTAAATTACCATTTAGTTATGAGAAGCTAACTAGGAGCAATTTTTCTGTTTTTTTTTTAATTACATTTCTGTTTGAAATTGCATAGAAAGAGTAGGCATAAGTGGAGACAATAAGCAGGTAAATACTGAGCAGATTTATTTGAAATTTTGTATCTTCTCCCACTGATAGCAGCAAGAAAGCTTTCAGCAGTGTAAAACTCTCAAGAAACATTCCCTGAAACTATGGCCAAATGGGTCTATTCTTCATTCAAAGTGTGTACCATGTGGGGGCCATAAACTGCCACAGGGTCACATTTAACAGGGGAACCAAGCTAGATAAAATAAGAACCAAGCAGGTAACTTAGTCTTCAGCCTTCCCCACCTCCCCACCCTGATATGAATCTTAGTGATTTGAAAACCGAGTTACTTTTTCTTTATAAATAAATAAATCCCTTGCTTTGACACTTGGTGAATTTAGCTGGAGGCAAAATGAGATCTTTTGAATACTGTTTGTTCTCGCACTGTTTCTGTCAGAAGCCCAAAATCTAGGAATAATGGAGTTTAAGAGAGACACTTTCTTCTGTGATCTATAAAGAATCAATAGGTAGAACATATCTTGATTTCAAAAAAACAAAGAAAACATCCAAACCCAAGCAAATGGTAGATGTAAGGTGGGAGCTTTTAATCTGTTAATGTCTGTTGACACATTCTCATTGTTGTTACACAGCTTGTGGATGGACTTGCCACTCATGTCACTGAGACAGATTTTTTCTGTGTAATTCTTTTCATGCAGTGACTACAGATGACTAATGACTTTTGGATTAGATTTATTAATGCGTTGCACTTGTTTCTGTTACTGTGTGTGTTTGGACAGAGGAAACAGAATACCCTCAGGTTTTGTGGTTAGTTTTTTCCTCCTTTCACCTTGACAGCCTTAGTATTGACAAAATAAATAAAGAAGTTTTTTCGAGACCAAGAAAAAGGCTTCTGCAGTACCCTAAGAAATGATATTTGATATATCATTTATCCAGTTTTACTGAACGTATTTTCAAAGCTTATGGTGCAAAATTAATAAACATTTCAATGCAGGATTTAGGAAAACATAAAACTCTGTTGCCACAATTTCTCCCCATCTGCATATCTATTAGGGCCATAATTAATTAAACTGACCTGCTTCAAAGTGGCAAATTCTGATGCTGGACATTTTATTCTGAAAAGCCTTTGACTGGCCAGCACTTCAGTTCTCTTACAGCTAAAAATCATTATCTGAAATGATTGAAAAGAATCAAACCTTCGTTCTCTTTTAAGAAACTAAAATGATCCTGTCCTTTCACATTGCTCCAAAAATAAACTGAAAAAAAAGAATGCAAAACATAGGAAACTCAAGAAACTTCATTTCCTGTTAATGGAGATTTTTGTTACAATATCTTGTGCTCCTCATCTAAATATGTTTATTGTAATCATTACATGGAACTAGCATGAATATCAACACAGCCTGAATTCCGATGTTTCTGCAGAGGTTGTTAGTTAAGGAGACATTAAAATGTATTAGGATAAGTACAGCCTTTCTTTTCCTTTCCTGCTCAGTATTTCAATTCCATTTTCACATCATCCTGATGAGTTTTCTTAGATGGAGCTCTCAACAAAGGTTGTAATTACCTTTCAGGAGAATTCTAGAACCATTGACAGGCCCAAAAGAATAATTGTTGCAGCAATGTGTATGGAGAACAGAGAGAAGGCAGACCATGCCAGGTATAGATGATACTTTTCTTTGAGAAGATACTGGCTTTCTGTAGACAAGTGAAATATGTTAGATCAAATTTGCCTGAATTACAGTAAGGCATTCAGGGAACTCCTGGAGCAAAGAAATTAGAAATTAGGAAACTGTAAGATGGGTTAGCAAATTAGGGGGAGATGAGTGACAGTGTGGTAAATAACGAACTTCCACAGTAGAGGGGCACTGTTAGGAGAACGTCTCAGGTCTTAGAAAAAGCTGTTGTCAGCTTTTCTTTAATCACTTTTATGCAAGAAAACTGCTTCTAACTCTAATAATGAAGAATGCATATATTGCAGACCTGAAAGACATCACCAGAAAATATAAAGGGATGCAGAGACAGTTTGGAAGAACAAGACACCAATCTGATGTGGTCATTAAAGAAACAGATAATATTTACCAGACAAAGTAATTCTAGCATGGATGGAGGGAATGAATATTTCCTTACAAAACCCTGTTCAGAATTTATCTAGAATTCAAAACACAACTCTATTCACAAAGGTTCAAGAGACATGAATTCGTTGTGGCTACTGGGATGGCAGGAGGAATAAAGAAACCATGCAGCAAAGTCAGAACAGAGGTGTCTGCCTTGCTGAGAGAACAAAAATCTGCCCTGAAAGAGAATACACATTGAGTTTCAGAGTTTTGAAAGTTTGGGCTATTCACTGTTTCTGTTTCAGGTGGATGTACATTGCCTTTTTCCCTCCAAGGTGGTCTTATCCTACTCTCTGAAACTGCATGTTAAAAATAATCAAAACAAAAATCAGTCAACTCCTCCCTATGGTTTTTTGAAGCACAAACAAGAATATCTTTCTGTTGCGGCTCCCCCTCCAGAGGAATGGGCCTTGGGGGCAAGAGCATGGTCTATGGGGTTTCCAGACTTCCTGATGCTATCCCGTTCCCTGTTCGCTGTTGGTGTCCCCCCGCCCCGGGGGCTGGGGTGTTCTCATAATTTCTAAGCTTGTGTGGTCAGTCTGTGCCGAGCTCCAGCCATGTGCAGTTGGAGGAATAAACATCTGAAAACATCCATGAAAATACCGTTTCCTTGATTCTTCCATGGGCCAAGGCTGCCTTCAGGGAAGGTTGCGTAGACCCCACGGCAACAATTGGTAGGAGAATGCGAGTATTTTAGCTATCCCGTGGAGCCCCTGGAGACAGTGAAAAGAGAAACAGTGAATATTTTGAAAAATCCTCAGGAACCCAGTGAGTACCTTTGTTTTGCTGTTCTCTCTTGGACTATGGAAAAATCTGTGGGAAGAATCATGGCTTTCCGAGACTCAAAAGGACATTTATCTCAAACTTGAAAAGATCCTTGAACAGCAGTTTGCAAATTTTAGTTTAATTCAGGCTAAAAAGGAGCTAAGACACTTCCTGGCATAGTTGGTTAAAAACTTTTTCTATGTTTTCTGGGACTTAATTCTTAGGAGAGATTTTTGGGAAAACGTTTGGACTCAATTAATTTCTCAGTCGAAACATGTGCCAATGGAAAAATATTTCCATGACCATTATCTAATTACGGAGGCTGTTGAGCAATACAATGGCTACCACGGGACCATATGGTTCTCCAATCATGTGCCCAGTGG
>VYZQ01041941.1:879-20715 GCA_013400655.1 Mystacornis crossleyi | reverse complement strand
CTCCAAATTAAAATCTCAAAAAGGCACTGACCTTCACAGGCCCTGGACAGAAAGCTCAGAGGCTCAGTTTACATGCCACAGAGCAAGCAGCACAGGGAGAAAATGAGCTCTTAACATCTCCCACAAAGGAGAGAACAAACTTCAAGGGTGGATTTTTAGTGCTCCGAGACCAGGTCACTGTAGGTTTCTGGAGCAGAGAATCACAGAATAAATCACAAAATGGTTTGGGATGGATGGGACCTTAAAGATCATCTAGTTCCAACCTCACTGTAATGGACAGGGACACCTTCGGCTAGACCAGGTTGCTCTGGGCCCCATCCAGCCCGGCCTTGAACATTTTCAGGGATGAGGCATCCACAGCTTCTCTGCGCAATCTATTCCAGTTCTTCACCACCCTCACAGTAAAAAATTTCTTCCTAATATCCAATCTAAATCTACCTTCTCTCAGTTTCTAGCTATTGTCCCTTGTCCTCTCACTGTATGCCCTTGTAAAACTCTCCATCTCCGCCTCTCTTGTAGCTCCCTTAAGGTACTGCAAGGCTGCTGCTGCTCTAAGGTCTCTCTGGAGCCTTCCCTTCTCCAGGCTGAACAGCCCCAGCTCTCTCACCCTGTCTTCATAACAGAGGTGCTGCAGCCTTGTGAGCATCTTCATGGCTCTATGCATTCACCACCTGTGTTTGTGCTGGTGCAGACCTTCTGCTCAACCTTGTTGAACTTCATGAGGTTTGCATGAGCCTGCCTCTGAAGCCTGTCAATGTCCACAAAAGGTACAACAAAGCAACAAAAGGTAGCTGACAAAATGCTGCAAAATACTTTCAACAGTGGCTTTTCAGATTAGTTTTTTAATGAGAAGCGTAGATGGCAACTCATTCATTTCTTGTCAGAATGAAGCAATTTCTTCAATTGTTGCTAATTGCTTCTGGCAGTAAATGTCCAGCACAGTACTGCAAAGCAGAGAAATCTGTGATTTTAAAGAAAAGGAATTATTTTCCTGCTTAAGATGAGAGGAGCTGTAAGGTTATAGATATAAGGTGGGGTTTTTCAATTATAAAAATTCAAACCAACAAATAATAGTCAGCAGGACAAAATATTATCTACGCATCTTGAGATTTTTGTTATTACTGCTTATCAAAAAAGACAAGTCCTGAAAGACGTGTTCACCCTTTTTTTTCTTCCTCGCTCAAAGCTGCCATTTAACATTAATGATCTGAAAGGTCCTGTTGCCTTTGTAGCGGATGTTTCCCTTTCATACCTCCTTACTTGCCTCTGTGATAAATCACAAAGCTAGCATTTTTGCCTACCTACGTTCATAGCTATAGATCTGAAAAAGGAGCGAGAGCAGAGCTGGACAACTCAGTTGTGTAGGGCAGTCAAAAGGACCACCATTCATTGTTAATGGGAATGGGCAAATAATTACTAGACATAATTGTCAATTCACAATTCAAAGGGACAACAATGAAATCAAGTGGAAGGGGGATGTGCCTTTGGGAGTGTCTTCTACTAAATGGATTGTTTCTAGGAAAATTTAAATTATTGTAGTGTCACTTAGTTTTTTGTTCTGGCTAACTGGAAATTACCATTGCACTGAGATCATTATTGTATGAGAGTATGTCATTTTGTGATGAAACTGTGTTTTAGAAAGGTGACAGTTTGGTTGAGCCATTCAGTCTTAGAAGTCTGACTGCTTAAAATACCTCTTCAAAAAAACAGTATTTCATGAGAGAACAATAGTTTTTTGATTCATTGAAATGCAACACTTGAATTAAATGATCTGAAGTGTTGCTTATTTTGTCCAAAATGCCTAAACTTCTCAACAAATATTTCAATTTTCAGTCAGTGTTCACTGTGACAGAACAGCAATTACATGCATTACCTGACCCATGTCAACAGAAGAAGACATTAGCACCTTCTAAAGTCATGTTGGTTAGTGTTATTCAGACTCTAGCATGCTTACTGCTGAAAGACAAACTAGAGTAATCTTCTTCCTGCAAGTCCACAAAGGTAAATTTGCTTGACAAAATGCTAGTCACCTTGCTGCAATCCTAACAAGTTTGCATTTGACTGTTTTTCTTTTAAAATTTTTCATGATCATGCATTAAATATTTGGACATGTGAAAGATACAAGACAAATGTGACAGTACTTTTAGGCAACTTTAAATCACATTAGTTCAAAGTCTCATGAATATCTTTTTTCATATGCTTGTTTGAAAATTGCCCCTTTCGTCATACAGGAACAGTATTCTTCTCCCTATTCAGAATTTCTTTAGGATAGGAAGCATGATCTCAAGTGGGGCTCTAGACCTTTTTCAAAAAATAAATTTATATTGTTGAGAAGCATTAAATAGCTAACTTGAGACAGGCTAGTTTTAAAAGCCGTGTGAATGTAGAACACTGATTTACGGGTGTCATCCACTGTATTCTATCTTTCAAATCAACTTTGTCACCTCCTCTAAATTTACACTACAAATTCATACTATTATCCACTTTGCTGAAGCAGTTAGCCAATACATCCTGGCAAGTTGTTCCTCTTATGATGAAAAATAGAAGTCAGGTATATCATTTGGTGTAATCTTGTTTATTTACAGAAAATAAGCACAAAGTGCAGGTTCCTTGAGAAGAGTAGGATAAACAAACAGCAGGCAGCTCAGCATCTCAGATAAACCTGCATCTGCTGCTCAGTCAAGCTTCACGGTTCAAGGAGTCTCATTCCCCGTGTCCCCTCAAGATGACCCTTTTGTTTCCTTTCTGGATGCTCTCTGCCTCCAGCACCACCAGCATTCAAAATGTCCTTGGTTTGTAAGCTCTCAGTTCATTGCAGCTTAGCTTTGAGATAAGCAGCGGCGACTCAGAATTCCTCGATCTATTATTCTCTCCATTTTTTTAGAAAAATTTCAAAAACCAGAACACATTATCTTCCTTTTAGCTGGCTTGTAGGGGAAAGGGAATGTCATTTTAAACCTCTGCCAATGGCATCTATCAATATTCTTGTAGCAGTGTTTCTACTATGGTGGGCTTGGCTTTGCTCCACAGTTCCCTCCACAGCCTTTCTCACAGCCTGCTGTTTTATTTGTAGTTCCTAGTTTGTAAATGACTTGAAATTAAGGACTAGACGTGATAGACATCTGCTCTATGTGATCTTTATTTTAATGGATTAGCATTACTTCCTGTGCGCTATTAACTACAGCAGGCAACCTATAAAAAACCCACTTACTTACAGGAGAAGCAGAAAACAAAACTTGAAAGGCTGGTGAAACAATTAATCAACAAACAAAAACCTCAAAAACCCCAAAACAACAAAACAACAAAACACTAAAACAATCAACCCCCCCCTAAAACCTAAGAAACCAAAAAAACACTCCATCAACCTAATCCAAATAACCTACAAAAGTTCTGTTAATTCAAAGCACAAATTTGATGTACCAGAACCAAAAAATGATTGCTAAAAAAAGCTTTAGATATGAAGTTTCCATAAAAAACAGATAAAATGAGAACACAAGGTGAAATAGGCAGACATGAGATGCTGAATACAATCAAATCAGAGCTGCAGATAATTGAGCTCTAGTGCAAAGATGGGCACAAAGCTAGAGTACACGGACAAGGATACAGAACAAGCAGTAAGATAATTAAAAAAGGAAAGTCTGGTGATGAAGTGAGAAAAGAAATGTGGTAGCAGTAAAAGTGGATAAGGGAATGAAAATTTCAGAATGCAATGGAAGATGTATTCATGAACTGCAAGACTAAAAGCAGCAAAAGCAGAAGCACAGAACTTTGCTGGATTAGTAGAGGTGCATATCTGTGACTATTGATGTAAGTGAACTCATGAAAGCAGTTAAGGACAAAATATTGAAAAATAGGTGAGAAAGCAAAGAAAACATAGTCAAGAGGAAACAAAATGATAAAAGAAATTGATGGATTTGATGCATTGTGGGAGATAAGACATCCCTCATCTTCTCTAGACTGAAATGCAATACACTTGTTTACTGTGAGAAACAAGGGCACAGCATGGTTCTTATTGTAGATTTTTTGGGGGGAAAAAAAAAGAGAAACCATTCATGAATTTCTGTAAATGGTACTTGCATGCCTGATGTCTGCAGCAGGCAGTTCCTCTAAGACTTATAGTGAACACATAAAAAGTTATCAAAAAAGAAAATTGAAAATATCTGCTATTTATAATAACTCCTTCCTAATTAGACAGATTGTTTCAGTCTTTCTTGTTATTATTTTACCTAGTCTACAGCAGTGTTATTACCACTTTCCATCACGGGGATTTAAATAATCAGGGAAAGGAATATAGTTAAAAGTCAAGAAAGTATTTACACAACTGGAAGCCTGAAACCTTCTACAAGTTGTTCACAAAATCAGTTGATATGATTTTAAATACATAAATATCAATTTGCACAGGAAACACATACCCTGTATAGAAACAGAGGCTCTCACACAAGCACCTGTCAACAGTTTCAACAGTCTGTTGAAACTTGAATTCAGTTTTCTAGAAATGTATTTTTCATCTCAAAGAGAAGTAACGTGTAGTAAAAATTAAATAATTTCCTTCTTTTTTAATGACATGTCTATAAATAAAATTTTGTATTTTAATGCAAGAGATGAAGATGTCCTATTACTGGCCAAGTTACATCCACTGACTCTTGACAAATTACAGAAAGTACTGTTTTTTTAACTAAAGACTGCTCACAAGTCTGACAACCAAATTGAAACAAACAAACAAAAAATCAAGAAAAGAAACTTTGTCCTTACCAGAACTAATTCTAGTTGCTGAAATGACTAAACATGAGATGTGGTGTCAGTTGGAAAGAGAAAGTGAAATTAAGGAAGGGAAGCACAGGTGCTTTTAAGTAGAAGAAAATTCTTCAGGTATGTAGCTCAAAGATAGTGTTAAATTTTGTTTCCAAAAAAAGAACATTCCCAGACTGTGAATGGCTCTCAGGTGTAGCAAGACGCCTGGAGGAAATAAGAATGTTTTGGTTTAAAGTCCTTTCCTGAAGAGAAGCATTTACCCTCAGCAATTAAGAATCAGCAGTAGACAACTATTGCTGTAATATCTTTGGGTGGTTTTATAACACACCCTGCAGAAAGACCTCAATATGTTAAAATATTGAGATGTGCAGTAACAGCAGTACGGCATCACTATTATTGCAGCCATAGAATAAAACCTGCAAGAGTCTTCTCTTCCAACTTTGAGTTCACATAGCTAGATACTTTGTTTTGCAACCATTCATGCTGGCAAACTAAAGGGAAACTCTCTTCCTTAAGAAAGCAGCAGCACAAAGTGGGCTGAGCTTTGATGAGACTGGATGAGGTCTCCACGTCATGTCAGAGGACCACAGACTAGGCTCTGCAGAGGTCTACTGTTCAAACAGCCTGCCAAAGGAAAAAAAAAAGTGGTTATAATGTATTGTAAAAGCAGTAAAAAAATTTCCCACATGACTTGACACTGAAAGCACACAAGGAAGATGAAAGCAGATGAATGACACAATTGAGATGTGTCACACACTTGCCTTGTCACATTTTTTCTGTTCTGTACCAGCAAATGTAAAAAGTAACATTACTCTACTGGAAACCAGGCCCAGCATTTCCATGATTAGAATTTAATGGATTTAGGTCTTAATTTGCATTGACATATTTTTCTGGTTTACTTAAATGAATAGAAGACAGCAGCTATGGACTCTCACCTCACACTTACAGAGCCAGTGCTTGGTGGGGTACACGGAAGTTCCTTCCCCCAGCTCTGAGTAATCACCCTGCAGTGAGGGACTACAGGCAGAGGGTGTGCCTGCCTTGTCATTCTCAGTGCATTTTCCTGCAAAATCACCCAAACTGGCAGCTTAGGCGTCTCTGTGGTTTGCAGGACCTCAACAGCAAGCACATGGTCCCTCCTGCTGCCTCTGCTTTTTAGACAGTCAAGTTGAAATAACCAAATACAGGCACTGGGGATGGAGAAATGTTGCAGTGACCGCCACTGGTCACAGCCCTGGCTAGCACCTGCGATGTGCGGCAGCTGCGGGGAGCAGTTGAGGGCTCAAAGCCTTTATCCTGCTCCTTTGGAACTGCAGCTCTAATCGGGGAGCCGAAGCCCCAAGGTCTGCAGTGCTCAGCAGCCCCAACGAGGGAAGAGATAAAAAGTAGCGAGGAAGCTTGCCTCTAGATACAGTTCCAACCCTTAATATACAAAGTCAGTCCACGGAGAACAAGCACAGACTGCCTGCAGACAGCACTTATATAGGGAGAGGAACAAGGGGCGTAGCCCAACCAAGGGCCAATAGGGACTCCCAGAAGGAGGGGCATCACAAGGGATGGACAGGTATGACAACCAATGGTTTCAAGGGGCGGAGGGAGAAGGGTCACATGCCCCAATGGGGCGTCCTGGTTTAGGGAAATTCCAGAAGGGGAGGTACCAGAGGGGGCAGGGTCTCGGGGGATGGGCAGGGACCTTATTAGGGAAAGCTGGGCGGGCTTAGGTGGCTAACAGGGAACGGACTGGAACAAAGGGAGGGGTTTGGGTGACTGACAGGGAAACTGCTGGGGCAAGGGGGGTGGGGAACAACCACATAGAGGGTACAAGGGGAGCGGCTTGAGCTGGGAGCATACGAACAGGGAAACCGGGGGAGGGGTAATGGATATGAACCTACTGAATACAGAGAACACAGAAAAACAGTAAAATACAGTGAAGTGCTGTGTCACCACAGAGAAAGAGCCTCATTCTCGGCAACATAAGTAACTGATGGAAAGCCAGGTCCAGGCAAACTGTGGGTTTTTCTTCCACAAAACCCAGGGGAGAAAAACACAATTCTCTGCTTACTTGGCTAGGGGTAGCTTCAGTTATAGTTGCTCAGATGAGAAAACATCAGAGGCTTTCCTTTGCTTGGAAAAAGCTATTAGCCTTTTCCTGGCAGCTGCCACCTCTGGGGTAGAGGAAAGCTCACGCCTTTTGTACGTGGCAGGCTCCAGCTCCAGAGACTTTAAAGATTTCAAAGTCCTGAAACTGAAGTGCAACAGTGCTATGACAGAAGCAACAGAAAAACGAGGTGGCAAATTTTTAGATCTACCTTCTTTTTATTGTAAAATGCAAGAAAACAAAAAAAAAATCTTCAGAAACCTAAAATCTGCTGTTCCCTATCAAACACTGTTCTCAGGCAGCAGGCAAAATGTTCTCTGAAGTCCTCAAAGGAAATCTGTTCCAAAGAGCTCCAACCTCCTTGTAAAAAGACCTGGCATTGCATGAAATGTCATTTGTTTCTTGTTTTGTTTTTTGCACAAATCTCAGAACACATCTGATCCTTTTGATAAGCTGGATATCCTGGATCTCTACAAAAGATGGAAAGTGTGTTTACACCCGAATTTCCTATGTTTCTCAGCATGCTTTCCTGTGCCATGTGTTTTATGCTGACTTGCCTCCAAGTCTTTCTTCATTATTTGGATACAGAGTGGTTACTTTGAGTTAAAGATTAACTGAGTAGTGTTGCATTTTTTTATATTTCCACATCACCCAGATCTGTGTATATTTATTCGAAAAAATCAAGTAAAAAATTATTTAGCAAAGTAGTGTGTGCAGCCAGTTACAGGGAAACTGCAAGACTAACAAAACAGTAAAAGAGGACATTTTCCTTCTAAAATTCCAACCTGAATTATGGTGTGCAGCAAGTTATCAAGCTCCAGTTTATCTTAATACAAACCTTTCTGTGGCTTGGATGTAAAATTAAATTACCACTTCCCTTTCCAGCAAGAAAAAAACGTCTTTGAACTATCTGACTACACATCAGGTTTTGCAGCCATTCCATTCCCTTTCTTCCTCTTTCTCTTCCCCGAGATGAAATCAAGTGATGTCTTACATCAGTGGCAGCAATAGCTTTCGTTGTTTCTAAATTTAGCAACACATTCTGGATGGGATGGGATCGGCTATTGCAGTTCGGCAAATCTTACTAATAAGGACGACTATTCTGAATAACTTGCTTCTGTCTACAAAGGATAAAACTAAGCATTCTCTTGCTCAGTCTCCATAGACAACTGATCAGAGAATAAATAGATTGATGTTTAAGGAATATTATTCTCAAGAAATCATCATCCTCTGTTCTCCACATCTTATGTAAGTCCCCTGGTGACCATTCCATTTTGCTGGCATGGGTGTACAGCTCTGCACAGCTCATCTGCCTCCTGCCCCTGCTCCACTGGTAAGGTTTTCCACACAATATTCCACACTGGAATTGGTGGTTGAGCTCTTTGTGTGAGCAGGCTTCACACACAAAATTTTTGGGCTGAAGAGATCTGGGCACGTTGAACTGCTACACTGTGTAAGTTATTCAGCAACACCATCAGCAAATGCTTTCTGTCAGACAGTGTTGAACATGTGTCTTCCACCTGCTCTTGTTTTATTACATGAAAATGTGGTAAAATAAGACTTGATCTTTGGAAAGTTGGAAAATTAAGGTAATTTTCTGGCCAGCTGGATTTTCTTCCATGCTGACCTGGCCATCTGGAATTGAGGTGGCCAAGAAGAATGTCAGTGCTGTGCCATGATGGGAATGCTCTGACCACACTCCTAGAAGCGGCTTTGAGTCCATACTTCTGTGCAAGGTTTGCCAGCAGGTATCAAGTCCTCTGGCTTCCTGGTCTGAGTCTGGATGGATTACTGGTGAGAACATGTGGCAGTTCACGGAGCAGGTGAAAAAATCCAAAAGTTAGTTTGTGTTTGGCAGCTGGAGTTGTGTCTGTCAAGGCAAAGACACAACCTCAGTCTGACACGTACTGAACTTCTAGATATGAAGCAGATTTCTGAGCTTTGCCTTCCTCATTACGGACTTATAAATTACTTGATCCTTTGGCTACGGTACAGCAAGAAGAGAGTGACAGGATACTAAACAGATGAAGGATCTGAAACAGTGGTTTTCTTTAGATTTTCAGATCAGCTCTCTAGGTTTCTCCCAAACACTGCTGGTCTGTCTGCAGTTTCTAAATGTTCTTCTCAGAAATGCCCCCAAGAAAAGTACCAGATAAAGGCATATTACTTTTATGTTGATTTATGGTTTTGTCTTGCTTTTTTTTCCTCCAAAGGCGTATCACTTTGCTCCCTGACATTCAGTCCTGTGCTTCTGAACATCAAAAGTTGTACTTCAGCTTCTCAGCTTTGACAGCTGAAAATAAAAATGGAAGGTGACTGAGCAGGCAGGTGCAGTAACAAAAATATAGCTCTGCTTTCCACTCTGTCTATATTTTATTTCTCAATGATTTTTTTATTCCTTCTTATTTCTTTGTGCATTACTCTTTAAGCATCTGAAAAATTAGGGGGAAATTGTGATTGCCTACCGTCATCCCTGGCTTCTTAGTGGTAACTGTCAAATGTGGAACACACCAGCTCTGCTAGAAGTGTGTGAGCAAGCCCTCTTTTCTATACCCATTCGTTTCAGGTGACTTTTCCCCTCTCAGTTTTCTCTCTGCTTCTGGCCCAGATACGGAGAGAGGCACACACAGAGCAGGACTAATCACTGTGTCTTTTTCCAGCTGTGATGCAGGAAAATATCTCCTCTGTAAGAAATCTTTAGGTTGTCTGTGCTTCATTTGGAATAACAGATTAAAAAGCAAATCAAATGCTGAGAAGGGTGAAAACTGCTAACATAAAATACCCTTGACCCCAAAAAAATTTCTACAAAAGCTGCTGCTATATGAAGCCTTCTTGATATAGTGGTGGCAAAGACTGCAAATTTCCCTTTCTGAGAAACTTCCACACAATCTGAGAAACACAACAGGTCAAAACCAAATAATTCTCTTCACTTTACGCTATCATTTGCCACTCCCGGAGCTGTAATACAAAACTGAATAGATTTTTTTTTTAAGGTTTTCAGTCCTCCAGAAATTGCTGTAGGATTTCTACCACAGGCCATTTCTGTACTTAGTTAACTGTCAGAAATTCCTGGTCACCAGCCCTCTGAACATTGCAGCTTCCACATGAACCTCTCAGGCTAGGGAAGGCTGATGGTTACCAGCAGCTGCTGCTAGACAAAGAAAGATCTTGAATACCTGAGAGGTTAATAGGTGTGCTAACCACCATAAAAAGCATTTTAGCCTAGTACGGAGTAAGACAGATGAAACGACAGGAACATTACACAGAGCTTTGGAGCTGGATGAACAGAAGCTGAGCCCCAGGATCCATGGCTTTCTGGGGCTGGGGCTGCAATGCGGCAGTTTCACTTCTGAGTTTTGTCTGTCAGGAAGAAACAAAGGAGTGAAAAACCACTAGTGGGAAACCCAGAAAAACAAGGAGAAAATTCAAGATGCACTGGTACAATGGTGCTCAGAGGGAAACAGAAAACCGAGACGTCTTGGGGTGCTACTGTTTATTTTTACTGTATTGAGGGAAGCAAAATTTGTATACATTCCTTAAAAAGAAGGATTGCATGCAAACAATACTTGACTACATCATGAGTTTCTCTTTCTAGCAGAGAGAAGTCAGCAAGACTCTGCATATTGGCTAATCATTCATGCTAATGTGTTTGGGGTGGATTAATGAAGAGTGTGTTCTGTGAAATCCCACTGTTACACTGTGTTACATTGTGTTTTCCACCTTTTTTGATTTATAAAAGTTTCCACTGACAGCATTGACCCTAGTATAGTGAATTAAGACTACCAATCATATGTCTCCTTTGATTAGCGTTTGCAGATCCCTAGAGCAATCCATAGACTTTCTAAACATCTGTGATTGGGAGATAAAAATAAACAAGGTATGCTTGTGACCAGCTGCTCGCAGATATCTTTCCATGTCTATTTCCATAACACTTATTGAAAACCTCTTACCTCATAAGCAGAGTGGCAAAGGTAGCTTGACAGACTAGTTACATTTTTTAATATGTATGTTTGTGTTTTAGCACAACAATTTAAAGAAATTTTATTCTATTACAGAAATTTCTGAGGCAACTCTTGCCCTGCACATGGGAAGCAACACATCAGAACATGTGTGAAGATGGTTTCACATGTCTTGGAGAAGTTGACATCACTGCATTGTCCCAAAAGCGAAGGCAGGAAAAGTTAATCATATTTATCTTCTGTTGTCACAGAGAAATATCACAGCAGACTGCAGAGATTTTATATAGAGGGACAATTTCACCCATCACTGAATGGAATTCATTCACCTCTGTATCATTTCTACGCTTTGCAATGCTCCCATTATGTGCATTCATGGACCAATAAAATCTTTCTTGGTCTGCTTTAACGCTACAGAATATTTCTTCCTGTAGTAGTTACCAACTAAGTGAAATGGTTCATCTTGCTATTTCTTTTGGATGTTTCGAATGTTTATTTTTATTTTTGGCACATTTCAGTATAAGCTGCTCAGGCAGATATCTTAGCTTGTGAGCATCTTGAAGATAATAGCTTGGTTCTTTCGTTCTATGAAATAGTTAGGTCCCTAATTGATGTGCATCCTGATGATCGCAAAGCACATGATTTCTTGCAAAGTGTCTCTCAGGCCACTTAAAAAATAACACTGAGATTACTCCATAAAACAGATATATTTGAACTTGATTTGCTATACCATTTCTTTAATCATTCCCTTGACAGAGAGGTATTTAAACATTTAGTTATATCAATGGTCTGTGCAGAAAGGTGGGAAATTGTATTGACCTGATCCAGTTCATAAGATATGTATGTTTTTAAGTTTAAGCAGATGAACAACTTTTGCTTTAGTCAAAGAATCCACTCATGCCTAATTTTCAGCATGTGTTTTAAAGGCTTTAAATGGGACTGTAATCCCCAGACACTTCTTTCAGTGCCAGCTTTCCCCCTCTGGTGTTGGATTATAACACAACTAGAGATTAGCTCTTTGTGCTGAAGTTGGTTTCTGCTACATTTAACAGACTGTGAGGAATACTTTCTCTGGCGAGGAATTCATAAAAATCAGTGAAGTCAAGTGATAGTCAATCTTGAAACTCTCCAGCTGTCATTTTCAAAGCTTTCCGGGCTTAGTGAGAAAACACTATCCCTTGCAGACTTTCAAGAGTGCAAGGGTAAATTTTCTTGAGACAGAGCATTTGTATGACATAGCCCGGATATATAAATGTAGCCTGCGTCATAACTTTTNAGAATACCAGGCAACCCAGGACAAATGTCTCTTAAAAATATGTATTGGACATACTGAGAAAATCTAAGAGGAATCCCTTTGCCTCCAATTTATGTCTTTTCAGCACTTAAGATAGCCAGTAGGGGGCTGTAATCGAGGAGAACTACAACTTCTCAGTATCTGGAAGGTTTCAGGCCACTTCACAGAATATTCTGAGTTGGAATGGACCCACAAAGATTATTGAATCCAGCTCTTAAGTGGATGGCCCATATGAGGATCAAACCCACAATCTTGTCATTATTAGCTCTAACCAGCCGAGGCAATCTCATTTGCCCTACACTTGACACGATCTGGATGCTGTTCGGCTATGAACTAAGGCAGCTTTTACAGTTGTTACTTGATTCTCTGTTTTGACTTGGTCTTTTGCATGCTCATCTCTGAAGTTGCTGCCTCGGGGTACACCATGCCTCTTCCTCTTCCTGTGTTCAGCCACTCCTTTGCTTTGTCATCCTTGGATCTAATCTGCATTCCTTTAACTTTAAAGCTCCTCTGTCCCTTTAAAGGTCCATTATTAACTGCATCATAGGTTTCCATAATCATTTTGCTTTGGATCCCTCTATGATCCTTTTGCTTTGTGTTCCTCTCTTTGACACATCTTGACTCTCCTTTACCTGCCCCAGTGTATTTAATTAACCCTTTGAATTGCTGAATTTGATCCACTGTCCCTTAGTTCCCCTCACTAGTGCCTTCACGAAACTTCTAATCAAAATCAGCACAGATTTATGATCTGATAATCTGATAATCTCCTGATTTTTTTCTGGAATACTGTTGTGGATACAAAATATGCTGTAGCAAGAACTTTTCTTGCATCTCTCTGGTCCCGTGGGAGGGAAAAGCCTCTCACGAGGGCTATCAGTAGAGTTTGTAAACCATGGACACCTGTAACCTTGCTAAGAATTGTTTATAGTACAATAGAGAAATATTTTGACAATAGGATGTTAGCCAATGACCCCTAAGAAGTTGGCTGATCCTTTGACCAATAAGACTATGAAGAAAAAGGTGTAAGAGAGTTGTGAAATAATTAAATAACTCACTATTGCTGCACCATCCCTGCCTGCTGGATCTCTCTTCTCCCTCCTCTACTGCGGGATATGACAACATACTGTCACCTGGCAGGAGGCTGTGGACCATACACACTGATGTGTGTTCCTCTGGGAAAGCAGTGCAACATCCAGTTTGATCGTGGCAGTTTGTCTTCCAGACGGTTCTGTAACCAGTGTGACCCGAATTGGGTAGGAGAAAGCAGCCCTGATTCTTTCTTTCAACCCTTCTCAGCCGCCATCCACCTCTCAGTTTTCTAACCTTTGTCCTGGCTGTAATTTCTATGTTTTGAGTACAGAATCCTAGAGATGAGACAGCTCTGGTCTGAAAGGATCTCCTCCTGCCCAAAGTAGGGACAGTTCAGAGACCAGACTCACTTTCCCAGGACTTTTTCCAGCTGCCTCTTGTAAATCTGTAAGGACGGAGACTGTTCAGTGCCTCTTTATCTCACATTCCAGTGCTTAATTTTCCTGACAACAGCTTTCTTTCTGTATCATTTTTTGAGCATATTATCAAGATCTTGATGTACTTTTCTACCATGTATTCCCTTACTTGATATTTATGCACCGACCTTAGTGTATCAACTGAGGGATACATTCTAAGCAGTTCCCGACCTCTGTTAGTATTGTAATCAAAGGCAAAACCAATGGGATTAAGGCTGTATTCATTGTACAGAAAGGAAATTTAGTCTGGACCTGAACCAGCTTCTGCTATTACTCAGAAGGGTACCCAAAATATGTCTAAATTTGCTCCACAGAATTTGTGAACTCGATTTATAAATGCTTTTGTTCCTTTTTCATATTAAAAAAATAACCCCCAAAATTTTAAAGCTGCAAAAATGCAATTTTAAAAAGAGATGTTTTTCTACATCTAGTTATGGACAAAAAGATTTCTAAGTTTCAGCCAGTAGTCATTTAATTAAATATTAACTATCGTTTATTATTTCTAGTCAAATTATCAGCTGCAGCAGAAAAGAGGAAAAAAGAGAGAGCATCTTAGAGTCATGAGACACATCAACATTTCCTAGAGAGCATTTTGTTAAAAATAGAAAAAGAAAACATCATTTTCGTAATGGTGAGGATGACCTTAACATTTAGGATGCTGAGACTATCTTAGTCTTCACTTCCTTCTGTGGCGTAATATTTATTTCAGAGATCATTTGAATTTGCAAATAGAAATGGAATAGCAGGACAGTGTAAGATGGATTGAGGACAGAATTTTTTTGGTAAGAGATCATCTTTTAACACTTTCAGCTGTGTTCAACAACCGACTACTGGAGTTATCTCCCCGAGTCTTAACTAGTAGCTGTGTAATGTACTATTGTATCAAAGTGATGAAGAAGCATTTTCAGTTAATCTCTCACAGAAGCTGTGTAGCTTCACAGTACTCAAATTTATTTCAGTCTGATTGTATAAGGGCAAATACATTAGAATACAGCTTCAAAAGGATTTTCTAAAATACAGTAAGCCATATTTTGTCACTTTCAGTTACTGTAAGCAGCATCTTGAATGAAGGTGACAAGAAATAGCCATGTAGCACAGTTATATTCACTAATTGTTTATCTGATTTCTGGCATTATTCTTCACATTCCTCCCTCTTCTGTCAAGCTTTAATAGTAACTTATTTTGAGGCATTTACTGGCATCCAACTTCATGTCTTTCAGTGTCACTCTCTCTTTGTTGTTGTTGAAGTAATGCATTGTGCCTTTAAGTTACAGGGCTAGGTAGTAGTGGCTCAGAATCTCTTTTAACCACCAATAGTGGGTCTGGTAAAGTAGCCTCTTAAGGTGTTTTATTGACAAAAAGTGGCATTTTATCAGCCGTTTATCTTATTCCCTCATGCCCCTCTTTTGCCCACAGAGCTCAGCAGAGGTCTCTTTTGGATGTTGTTATTCTAGTGAATTTTTGAGTTATTAAATAAATAAACAACCCAAAATATTCCAGTGAAGTGCCTGCATTCTCATCCTGATCAAAAATCCTATTTCAACTTCTTAAACAAATCTTTGTCTCTTATGCTCCAGCACATCTATCTCATCTGGCGTTGTTTCTGATTCTATGAGGTTGCAGGTACTCTTAAAACTTTCTTGATTTTGGTGTGAATTATTGATTGTTTTATTAGTACTTGAGATTGTAGCCTTTTCTTTTTCCTTCAGTGGGATTCATCTCAAACCCTGCAACAAAAACCAGCAATGCCTCTCCCCTTAAAGATGCCAATGTTAATTTACAAAGTCAAATGCATTATTTTTAGCAAATGTATGTGACAGCTGGTTATCAGCTCAGAAAAAAATCCCCCCTTAGAAGACAAATGCTATAGAAAAAGATGGTCACAGACTGTGCAAATTACCATGGCAGTTTTCCACGTGCCCCTTGCTGAGTCTTAGAGAGGCTCCAGAATGGGACTGCACCTCCCACTTCCCCTTGGCACCACCCTGAGGCTGAGGACAATGAGTAGGGAGCAGAGCAAGTTCCTGTGGCCCCCCTGGTATACGGGCAAGAATCAAACCCTGGGGAGCCCAGCTCACCTCTGCATGTGCCTCATGACAGGATCAGCTGTGCCTGTGTTATTCCTGGCGTGTCTCTTTAGCCTCTTCCTGAAGACCTACTGTGAGAGTGAGTACAAAAGTCCTCCACAGAATCTAATCCATTAGAATGACCTTTCTGGGGTCTAACATAAATCTCCTTCACAGCAATGTAGACATTATTATTTTGTCCATTCATTAAGGGAGGTGAAGTCCACGTGAAAACTTCAGTCCATAGAGGAAGATGAGATAATCTAGTGATAACTTCTCTCAAGGTATATCCAAATGGCTACAAATACATCCATCAGCTGCCCAGAGAAAGTCTCTGCTACTTTGTGGTAAATCTATTCCTATTTTGTAGAGGTGAATGATGATAATCTACTTTCTCAAGGCTTCAAAATCCCTGGGTACCAACTCCAAAACATTGAAACTCTATTTAAGAGATGAAGTAAGAAATGTCAGATAGCACATGGGATGAGTAGTTTCTGTATAAAGAGGAACAAAAGACTGATAGTGTTCTGAACTTTTAAAATAAATAATAATATAAAACACAGGTCCAAATAAAAAGAACTATATATATGTAATTTTTGTTCCTACAGCTGGAATCAGCCATGTTTTAGGTGGTCCAGAAAGCTGCTTTCTGCATCTTCTTCTGGGATCTGTCTCCGAAAGATTGCCAAACTTGAAGCTGCATTACTGCAGTTATATGTAAGAAAGCTTGGAAAAACTCTGTCACAATAAAAAAGTTTGCATGAAAAGTGTTCAAAAAGTGAATCTGACAAATACAGTATGTAAAGCTAGGAGCCCTTTCACTTACGCCCTATTTCATCCTTAAAGAATGAAGCATCACACTAGAGAAACTTTATGGGAAGCAGTTTTAAGCTGGCATTGATGTTTTACTATCTGGAAATCAATTTCAACCTTGCACAGTGGAGCTTCCAATTTTAGTGTCTGCTGCTGATAGAGATACGGGATCCTGTCATACTAGAGGGAACTGCAGGGACTCATGCAAGCGGTTAATTTCAGGTTTTGCCATGATGTCCAACATCAGTGAGATGGTATTTTGTGTAACCAAAGTCCTAGGAAGACTTGGCACCATGTTGAGTATCTTTTGTGAGGAGATAAGCCTCTTCCAGCCCAAAATGAATGGGCAACTGATTCAGTGGTCTCATTTATATATATGTGTGTGTGTACATATTTAAAGATTAAGTCTTGCATCTTGCTGAGAATGCATGGAGTTGGACAAGTTTATTACTGTGGATTCACAGGCACAAGCTGAGTAGTTGGAATTTTTACATTTGCTCAACAATTCTGCTAAACCCATTTTATTCCCTAAAGCACATAGTGTTTATTCTGTTTTTTCAGCGAAGTACAACTATTGATTATGAGATAGCATGTACACAAAAATCCTACAACAAAACAAAAACGCTACAATAAAATAAAAAGCCTGTCAGTTTGAGTTTACCAGAGGGTCAGTATAAGGAATTTTTGAGCCTTCATTAGTCCACACACAGAGGTTAATTCAACTTAACTCCATTGACTGACAGAGTGCTAAATGGATTTAAGTTGCAGTTCCATTACATGCTTTCTTCTGTGGTGAATCCAACGTAAGAAATCTCTGAACTCACGCCTGTGTCTTCATGGAAGCAACCTCTCCCCATTTTTGGAATGCATTTCTCTATTCCCTCTCCTGAATGACAGCTGCTGGAGAGACCACTGGATCACTGAGTTAGGAGTCACCCTGCAAATCACAGCTTTTACTCTATTTTCATCATGGCACTGATGCCTGAGTGTGAAGCCTAGGTCTCCAGGCAGTGCAAAAGCCCACCTGCAGGGAGCATGAAATGCAGCCTTGGGACTTTCAGACCTTCTTATGGCAGTTTCATTGGGAGAAATGGGACAAATGTACCCCTAGGCCACCCACTCAGAGTGCAGTTGACTGGACAGCTGCCCTCATCCCACAGTTTGCTTCTTTTGAATAGCCTAGTCCTACTTTCCCCTCTGTGGATCCACCAAGACAACTTCTTGCTTGCCCTGCCCTGTCCTCGATCCCCAGATCCCACCTGTAGATCCCAGCACCTCTCCTGTGTTTGCCCTGACAGTTATCTGTCTGCACAGCAGACTGATGCAGCCAGACAGCCTGGCAGGCTCACTCACTTTTCCTCTGCTGGGTTGGATCTCAGCCACGTCAGTGATTATGCCCTGAGGCTGTGCTTTCCTGGGCATTTGCCAGGGAAACACAGCTGGCTTGGGCATTTTTTTTGTCAAGAGCTGCTTCCCTGCTCCCGTGCCATGCCTGTTGTTGTGCTTGTCCTGCTGTTTGCTGGACATTACAAGGAACTATGACAACAAGGGATCTAGAGGCAGAAATCTCCTCCTGCTTTAGCCAGAGTACTTCACCATTATTGCTTCTCACATAGTCTTGCAAACAGCTGAACCATGGGACAGAAATTGCTGAAGCAACCTAGCAGCTGCCAAACCGAGATGTCACAGGAGCCTCAAACTGATGCTGATCAGTAGGCAGAAGGTATTTTTTTAAATTCAGTTTTCGTTTTGGACTTTGTATTATGCCATCTCATTTTGGAAAATTTTCCTTTATTTAGAGCAAGGAAGGATTAATCCTCAGTCTGCTTAGGAAAAGCCAAGCAGTACCTTTTGATAAAGGTGTGATAATAAGCGAACGATTTCTTCCTTGAGTTTTCTAGGCCTGTTAGTATCTATGCTGTGTAGTTTAATGATCTGCTAAACTGTAGTGACTCTTATTCTTGCTCACTGTATGCCTTATGGGTTTATCAACCTAACAACTTTTTTCTCTCCATTCAGATTTTGAGGGTTCAGCTCTCATCTTTGGCTAGATGTCTGAGTACAAGTAATTTGAATGTGAGACTCGCAGAAAAGGAGCAAAGATATAGGATTTAGGAGGAAGAACTGATATGCTTCCTCTTCTCTCTGTAGCAAACGTCTTCCCCTAAGCATAAGGCAAACCAAATTGGCAGAATGGGGAAGATTATGTCCCTAGCAGCATTTATCATTACATAGTATACTGTCGTCCTTGTATTATCACAGAAGAATTACAGCCAAATAATATGCGATTAGTCATTAGTATTACAGGATATGTTGTCAGGGTTATTCATTCTTGGAGGTTAGGAAAACAACTGGCTGGTCATCAGAGAATGAACAAATGGTTCCCTGACACCTTTTTCACATCTCCCCTCCCACCTGCTCTCATTTCTTCTCTCTGATTGCTCTCCTGTCTTTTTTCATGAGGCACTAGTAATAGCAAGGGTGCTAACCTACTTTTCTTCGAACTGTTAAAGCCACAGAGCATCGCCACAGTGCCAGGCAGCAGCTGCTGGTCAGGCAGTGGTTTACAGGAAAATTAGAGGCAGTGCACTCACAAATTTTCTTTGGTTTTGCTTTGTTCTTTTCATTTGTGTTCAGGAGCAAAGAAAACAGAGAATAGGAACGGGGGAGAAGAGAAGAGTTTTTTCAGAGAGAACAGAAAAGCGAATCCAGCTGAAAATAGTGCCACAAATTGGTCTAACCTGGCTCTACTTTATGTTTTATATGACTGACTCAATGTGTTTCTGAGCACCTCTGAGGTTGTTGAGATGCAACAGCAATGATGAGATGAGAAAGAAATGCGAGTCCAAACTCCACCCCTAGTGAACGAATGTAAAATGAACCCTAGAGCTCCAAGCTTGCATGACTTACACCTGATGGAGTAGGTTATTATTTTATACCTATACCACTTTTTTACCCCATTTAGGAATGTCCTTCAGGAAGAATATAGTAGTAGAGATAGCAAGCTGCAAATGCCAAATTTTATGTTAATGACTAGCAATCCTTCTTGTTTCCTTAAAATGTAGAAAATACCTGTACTCTATTTAGTGAAATTTGCTCATTTAAAATGGAAAAATTGAATGTTGTATATCTCTTCAGCACATTGTCACAAGACAGTTATGCTTAGGAATATTTAAAAAATATTCAAAAGGAACAATTTGACAAAAATTAAACATTTCATACTTCTTTTAAAAATGTGAGTTAAACCAGGTAAGTTTTGGAATGAAACACTGCAACACAAGTCAGAGTATTTCGTCACTAAATCATTGTCCTCAATCTGCATTCTCTGGCAATGTACAGTAGTATTTTAGAT
>VYZQ01041940.1:867-36152 GCA_013400655.1 Mystacornis crossleyi | reverse complement strand
TTAACTCGCAGAAAAAAAAAAAAAAAAAAAATCACTGAGGTGGTACTCCAGTTTTTCAGGAGAACACTGGTGACTTGCCACTCACATCCCCAACCATTCTCCATATCCCAAAAGCTGTCGAGATGACAGACTTCCACTGCTGTGGATTATGTATCCCAGCACCCAAATGAATAAGCAGGACAAACTGAAGAAGCAAAGACAACTAACAAGTGTTAGAGAGNAAAAAACACCCACAAAAAAACCCAACACCAAACCCACAAAAAATATAGTATTATGCTGGTGTGTTCCATGAAACCTATTCCATAAACTNGCAAAAACAAAAACAAACCAAAAAAAACAACCAAAAAAAACCCAACCAACCAAACAAAAAAACCCCATCCACAGAGTTTTCCACCTTGAAGAGCTGAAGAGTACTATTTCTCTTTTTCTCTCCTACTACTAAAGGGTTAGAACTTGCCAAATCTCCAAACAGTATCAGTACTTTAAAGGAAGCCCCTGAGCAATCTATTAATTTTGTACTCCTACTATTCCTCACTGCTGAACAGGAACTGTTTATAAAACATTTTATCTAAAGATTTGAACACACTTTTCTATATACAATTGCATTATTAGGACATGTTTCTGTGATCATTTTTCTTCAACCAGAGAAGCACTCTTCAATTAAAGATTGCTTCTAAAATTTCAAGCTGAAGTCTTTGGTAGGAGTCAAAAATTGTAGGAATGCCTGAAATCTTTTCTACAGCTTCACCACAATTATCCAAGATTCAGAATACCATCAAAGAGGATTTAAATGACATAGCAGATCAGCACATTTAAAGCTTGACATTTCTAGTTTAATCTAACAACTTGACATGCAAGGGCTAACTAAGGGTTTTCCTGTTTGGGGATTTTTGTCGTTTGGGTGGTGTTTTAAGATATAAGTGCTATAAAATGGGTTTCCCTTATTGTAATACTCCAAAGAATATTTTTAGAATGTGGTATCTTCAAATTATATTCTCTGTGTTCCATACTGTAAAGTTCTAATTATGGAATAAACGTTTCCTAGATTTTTTTAATAGAAAAAGACATATAAATGAAAGCCAAGTTTGCTTTTAAAACAATCTCCTATATTACGTTCATGCAATGCACAGAAATGTAAAGTTATAGTATATAATCAGCCTCCTGTACCCACTGTAGGATATTACTTATCCTTAATAAAACCAAAAACTTAAAACATTCCACAGTGTATATACAATCTCATAGCAATAAAAAGAGTTCCCAAGTTTTGATAAAATTAACCACCTGAATTTCTTTTTTGTGTTTTGTTTTTTTTTTTTTTTTTTTTTAATGTGTGAGTTGTGTTTTGGGGTTTTTTAACAGCTATTCTGTTAAAAGTCACTTTGCATTGTATATTACATACACAGCACTCTTATTATCAAACACATGTATCCATCAATATTTACCATGAAAAATGTTTTAATTGCACTGACTAAAACAAAACTCAAAAAACCCACAAAAACTTTCAGATGTACAATTTATTTAATCAACCTCGCATGCTAATGCAAAAAATACAAAGGAATATTCAGAAACAACTTGGAACATTACCTGAATCATAGATTACTCTTCTCTTCTTTTTTGTCCGCTTTTGTTTGGAATCATCTTCACTGGGTGAAACATTCACCTAAGTGTAACAGTCCATTAGTTCAACCATCAAACAGATCCTCTCAGTTTTTAGTCAGTCATACATTCAAATTTATGAGTTACAAACAGATTCTAACAGAAATTATTTGTTTTCCAATATTACTTTTACAAACAGTCTTGTGTTTACTCCTGCGTGGGAGGGGGAAAGATGCAGCATAAAGAAAGTAAGGAAGAATTTTCACACTGAAATTATACAGTCAGAATACTTTTTTAAGCAGCATCTTACTTCCAAACTGTTATGTTTCACATTAAACATTCCATCCTATTAGAAATCCTTCCATTCTTTAAGTGATTTTAAAACTAGCTTTAGCCATTGCTTTCTGTTTTATACAGCTGAGATGATTAACATGTAAAGTAGTCTGAAACCAGAACCCAATCTAGTTTTAACCTGTCATTTCAAGGAATTTGGTCTTTGCAGCAGGTTTAGAGAAGTGATCCCAACGAACACAGTGTTAATGTTTCCTTCACAGGTGTTAAAACACCTGGTTAAAAAAAACTGGTCAGCAGGCACTACACCACAGACTTTTACCTCATCTGTAAGCACAACACCTTTATGATATGTCTGCATCTCCTGTGCATACACCTTGGGTTTATCAGACAAAAATTACATAAGCAAACCTACTTAGAGAACTGTGGCTACAGTCAGAATAACTCCAAATGTATCAGACTGTTCTTACTCTAGCTCTTAACTGTAACAACTTCTACCTACCTTTGTCCTACAAACTAAATTTTTTTTTATTTAGCAATTTTCTTTACCACCTACAAAGTTTTACTGCTAGGAGTTAATTTTAAGTGGTAGTTTCCGCCCATACCTATAAAAACAACAGACATACAGCCTGTTATTTTAGTATGTGAGAAGAGCCATGACTTCAGAAAATGCTAGATACACAAACAATCCAGTATCAGAGAAAACAAGCACTTCATAAACATGAAAAGCAAAACTAACCTTAGTCTCCTTTTCCCTTTTATTCCCACTTGAGGGTCCTTCACCATTTTTAATTTTTTCACTCTTTTTCACAGTCTCACAGTCTCGTCGCTTTCCAGGAGGTACAACATCAAAGAATTTCCGGATATCCTAGTAAAAAGGAAAACAGATTTTTAAGTTTTTAAATACAGACAGCTCTTCACACCACAAAACAGCCATGCACTTAAGTTCCCTTCTCAGCAGTTCCATTACATTTATTGATTTTGAAATTTTGTTTACAGTTCAGAAAACAAAGCCCAGATAGTTAAAAGTAGCTGCTCAGACACCCACACCACCTGATTCTAGTCTTTCAATCATGAAAAAAATTTATTTCTTCCTTAGCTGGGCATCTTCACCAACACATACTGCAAGACAAACTTCCACCAGCAACGAAATACAATGACTTAAGACAGATGTATAATTAGAATTACTTTTTTCTGATTAATTGTCACAAAGCTAGACTGAAGTATTTCTATAGTTAAAATGATCAACACAGATATGAAGCAGTGTCCAATGTAGAAAGACAGGAAAGGACCAGGAGCTTGAAACATTGAAGTAGTGACAGATACTGCATTTTCCACCTTCTTATAAATTTTTAAGACAGTAACTTACACCTCACTAAAAAACTAGGCAGCAAGAAATTTATAAAATTTAAATAAAGAGAAGTAACACCAAGATCTAATTTGTTACCTTATTTTAGGACCTGACCACAATACAGCCATAACAAGCTTTCTAAGCATGTAAAATCAGCAGCTGAAGCTTAAATTTCAGAAAATCACTATTGTATACACAAAGTCACATCTGACTTGTTTTAAAAATCTAGCAATACACTTTTACTAAAAGAAATTGAGAAAACAGGTACTTGGCTGGTATCACTACCTCCAGGGCCAGCAGCCATTTTAGAGAAAGAGAGCAGCTCCTGTGGCCTAAATCATCCATAGCAGGTAAAGGATGGGGCTCAGGACTCTGTACCAAGCTGAGAGCTGTTCCCTATCGTGGAGTTCAGCTGGCACTTTATTATTACAGGGAACCACAAGTAAAGCAGTACAATCCTAGGAAATTGGCATCAAGTCTGATTGATAATAAGGGGTCTTCGAGGCTCTTTTTTAACAAGTCAACTCCCTGTCAGTTTGGATTTAGGGCTTAAAATCAATGGAACATGTAATTTGAAAGCATGAACAAAAAATGGGAAATCTAGAGATTCATTTAGTACACTTAAAACAATTTTCTAGAATCAGAAATGTCGTTTCCTGTTAAAATTTAGGCTCTTTGCGTTTTAACTGCATATATTAGTATGGATTCAGCAAATGGTAGATCGAAAATCATTCTTCCTCAATGTGACTTCACACTTTTCCATCCATGGAATTCATGCCTTTAAGCATAGATTTTCAACACTCTACTTTTACATATATTCCTACCATATAAATGCAGTACTATATAAACTCTGAAATTTTGACTGCTGATACCTATAGATAATAGGTTTGAAGAGAGCTTCTATTTTAAAAGTCTCAAAGTAGATTTGTGGACCTGATCACTCAATTATACTCATTATTACTGACTTCTTTTTAGGCTTAAAATAACATAGCAAGAGAAGAACAAGTCTCACTAGATTTTTTATGTAGCAAAATAATTTAAATACTTAATACGACACTGCAAAATAAAGTGACTTTAAAGTTTTCCTTTTCTTTAACAGTCGTTTAACTTTAAAGCTTAAAATATTTGAGGATTTAATTTTGGATCAACAGTAAGGCTCTATTTATTCTACTGTTTTCACTAAAACCTGTTAACTAGTAAGTGAGGTGCTCTGCAAATCTACCAGCCTCTGCCAGCCTCTGTGCTACCTGAAAATTGTTACATGAGGGAACATGAATACATCTCAAAATTACAGTCTTCAAGCTTGTACACCTTAAAAGTGGTAGCAGGGAATATGTGTTACATTAGTTAGCCCAATTTAAAACCACATATCTGCTTTATTTTCTTTCTAAAGCTTTTCAGTAGGCTTCTCCACAGGCTTTAAGCAAGATTTATTAATTTGACTATTTTCCCTCTAACTAGATCTTGAGTTTTGGATTCTGGTTCTGGAATCAATTTTAAAGTGCACATAATTCTGGCAGAAGCTTTGCAGAACCTTTTGGTGTTTTGAGAATAGGCAATAATATTAGAGTTTTTAAAGATTTATACAAGGTTTATGAAATGCAAACTTAAAATACACAGCCCTAAGCTACAAAGGAAGATTGACATCTGTGCACAATCTTCTTCAATCTTCCGCTATAAATTCAGCAAACTTCAGCTATCCTGCTCTTCAGAGGAGAAGGTAACCTTGGCCAACATAACAGAAGTGAATACAGAATTGCCTGGGAGAAAAGTATGCCTCAGGGCAATAATAAAGCTACCTTTCAGTGAAGCTTTTATCCAAGAACCATGAAACAGATTTTTCACATCATTTATAAAGACATGCCAGATAAATTATTAATTCATTGCAGAACTAATTGCAGAAATCAAGCCACATAAGTATCCATCATACAAGCTTAGATCCCAGACAGGACCCCTTTCCTCCATCCTGGGCTTATCTATTTAACATACTCTGACTGACCTTCCTATTAGTATATTATGCCACCCATATATATATGAGACCACCAGGTGGAAAATCTGTATGTTTAGCTTTCATCTATGCTCGTTCCAATAAGGAAAGGCTGGGACTGTCATTTCCTTCCAGGACATGCCCCCAGAAACCACAGCAATGTGCCTTGTGTGTCCTGGAGATACTCACCAGCATGGCTGTTCCCTTGCCCATACGGCTAAAATTAAAACAGGCAAGGCTAATTTGGTGTGGCTCCCCAGGGCTGCTTCCACAGCAGCACCAGCAAGGAATAACTGAGCAGTTCCACCTGGGTAGGAGTTGTAATTAAGAATGTCTGATCACTCTCACTCTGTGAGGTGATTGATCCATTGCACCTGAAAGGCCTAAAAAGCTGGTTCCTGTTTAGCTATCTCAGAGTTGTATGGCTGCGCCATCTAGTCCTTGCCTGCTCTCACTACTGCTTCAAATCCTCCATCTCACGCAGTAACAGAAGACCACAGTAATTAATCATGCCAGGCTGCAAGTTTTCTCTTGAAAGATTTGCATATGTCTGTTTTATTGGGGACAGTAACACAAACAGAAACTGAAACCTATCTGTTACGTAGTACAAAGACTGGTAACTCAAAAAGAGCATTTTTATAAGACTAGTGTTCAGTAAGGCAGAATATTTTTCAAAGTAACATAATCCAGTCTGCACCTCAAAATACAAGATAGAAAACTGAACTTCACCAACCTAGCTCCGTGACTGCAGCATAAAGAAATGCACCTTACTTCAGGTACTCAGTGAGTGTCTGAATGAGGGCCTGACATCAAAAGTATCATCCTTCTTTCCAGTCTGCCTATTCCAGTGCAAGTTTTGCCCAGATACCAGCTCTGACACTTGGCACTTCCAGAACAATTGTACTAACTAGAACCAGATTTATACAATCACTTCAGTGAAACCAGTAATACCTGCCCAGATAACTATACCTAATAAATGGCTACTGACAGAGGTAACTGCAGCAGTGCTTTTCAAGCACTATCACAGTTCTAAGTGTGTAATAGCTGATGCTCCAGCTCTGAGTGTCTCTCTCAGCAAGAGGAAACTCAAGAAACCCCTACTCCTGGGCACTCATTCCCGCAGGTGTACCAGTGTAGCTCGCTGCTCGGGAACTGGGTCAGGCCACTAATCTGGGTGAAAAAATAAATCCCTTCTAAAACAAATCAGTTTGTTGTGTAACTCTGCACACATCCGTTCAGCACAGCTGAGAATACACTGCAGAACCAAGTTAACGGGAGCTACTTACACCTGACACTACATGAAGAAAGTTTGCAAGGGCGTGACATTGACTGCGATATGCTCACGCTGCCGCCGCACAAGCAGAACAGGCTGCACCGTTACCAACACCACTGTACTTTTGCCTCTATTTCCACGGCTGCAGCAGTGATGCTTGAGCAGCCACTTCAGCACGGAAAAGGGAATGGGCTGAAGCAACTCTTATGCTCCCCAAAATGATGGTTATCTTCCTCCCTTCTAGGACAGGGCCAGACACTGTGAGATGTGTGACGTACAGAAGATTCAGAAGATCACACAAGAGGGAGAACGCCTTTGTCCTGAGAAGGTGGGAAAGGAGGAAGCAAGCCTTCCAACACAGTTTTCTAAGAAGGTGATAGCAGGGACACAGAAGAGATTTGTCCTTGTACATAAATTTGAAGTCATCAGCCAGCCCAAAACAAACCATGAAAATGTCACAGTTTAATAGTGCCAGGAGTCTTAGTGCTGGCGGACCTCTGTCAGTACAGTAGAAGACTCAGGCTGTATCACCCATCATTACAGAGCACCAGGTGTAAGCTATAAACAAGCTTAAACTCTTTGTAGAGTCCAAAACTAGAGTTGCACCCTAACTTGCAAAATGACATCTGTAGTTAAGCCAGTAAAAGGTGTGGACAGAGACTGCATCTGAGTAAAAGCAAACTCATCTGAGCCAGAAATTAAAAGGGTGGCTTATCTTAGGGTGGCTGCAAAGGCGAGCAGCACTTTGGAAAGCACAGGAACACGTATATATTTACACTTAAAATCTCTTTACATCCTACTGAGGGTTGCATCGGTATCTATAAACAAGCGTCTACTTCCAGAATTTCGAGCTCTTTTTTTCCCCACTCGAATTGTTTTTCTGCAAATACTGCGCACCCTCCAGCTCGGCATCAGAAACGCCTCGTGTGAGCTCCTGCTGGAATTGAAGGAGGAGTTAACACTCCGGCACAGCGCGTTTACAGAAGGTTTGCTCATCCGCATTCCTTCCCCGGACGAGCCCACGGTCCGCAGCCTACTCCCCACCCGCTTTCGCGGGGAAGGGAAGCTGGAGAGGCTCAGCTGCATCCCCCTCTGGGCAAGGGCATTTCCTCGGCCAGGGGTTCGTGTTCCTGGCACGCGTGGGAAGCCTCGGCCCCTGCGGGCGGGAGCGCGGCGGGGCGGCCTCTCCGCCGCAGCCGCTCGGGCAAATGGAGCCGCGTGTGCTCGGGCACCCCCGGCAGAGCCGGCAGGCTGAACTGCTGGGTGAAAACAGACGAGAGAGCAGTGCCAGGCCTCCATGACTTTCGTCTCTTTTTAGGGCACTGAGGCAAACGCAGCACCCAAAATAGGCGGGCAGCCAGACCCGGCTCAGCGCAGCACTGAAAGGCATTTCCTGGTCATAAACATGTGATGGTCCCTTCCATCCTGGCCGTGCAGGGAGCGTCGGCCTCTGGTTCCTCTAATGGTGTTTTCTCCCGTGCGCTAAGGCTGGGGAGAGCTCGGAGTCTTAAGAGTCCAGGAGAAACCGGGAAATTAACGCTGTGTCTTCTCCCTCTGCCTGCTTTTCTAATTAATTTCTAATGAAATCTATATTTCCTCCCATTTTTCCCCTCTACTTGCTGAACACTGGAAGGGAATAAATTTGGTCAAGCCAAATGCAAACGACTCCGCTCTGAAATACTGTCTGATGTTTAGATTCCGGCAACCTACTGAATTGCTAATTATTGTTGGACTTGGAGAAGAATAGGGAAGGCAAACTGAATGTGTGATGTTACAAATACTGCCAGTGATTTAGGAGACCACTTATCAAAAAAACCCAACCAAAGAGTACAAGCTCCATTTGTACTTGTCTCATACTGCAATTCCTAATGCTATCACTTGTGTTCCCTCTGTATTCATTGTCTACTTGGTGGCGTGGTCAAATTCCAGATAACTGTCTATGACACCTATTACCTTTCCTGTTTAATTCTTGAAATTGGACTTTAAACAGTTGTAAGATCTGTTTGTGCAGAAACTGCTACTGTTCTTTTATGAACACACATGGTTAGGTGGACTCATGTATTTTCAGCATTAGCATAGCTTGTGAATTTGGCTTTCTGCATTAGGAACACAGTGAGCAAGTAAACACAGACCCACAGCACAGGCTGTGCCTTTTGGCCTGTTTTGCAAGTTATTCCCTGTGCACTCAACATAATGGCTATGCAAACATAACTGATACTGCTTTAGAAAAACATCTCCAGTGATAAATTTGTATGTACATATTTAATTCTTGTTATGTAACTTTTAAGGCTGTGCATATTCCTGATATCCGAACTAAAGATCAGTTAAAATGGCTGACATTTTTAAGAGCCAAACTGTTCAAATAATGCTAAAAGAGTTATTGCAGGTGGTTATCTCTATTTGTAGTTGATAAAGCTACCTAGAGTAACATCCAGCAGAGCAGTATCTGCTTGTGGGCTTGTGACATCTTCATGTTTCTTGGAAGGCAAGAGTTTAACCCTTTATGGAGACATCAGACTGAATACCTGGAATGTCTATAATTCACTCCTGGGTACGGTGGGGAGACACAGGATACCTCTGTTCCTATGTGCATGTCTATGAAACCAGTGGAAGCGGGAAAAACCTTGCTCCACCACAGGAAACAAAACTGAATACTCATTGTATTGTGATGTGCTTTGCAAGATAAAAGCAAGGCAAAATCCATTTTGAGTCTGTAATTGATCATGGGTTATGTTTTAAAGGCCTACTACCCAACTAAAATGACAGCTTTTTAAAAAGCAACTAAAGTACACTTGATTTCACAACTCCATTTACAACTATGACAAATAATTTTTTTTTTAATTAGTATTGTTTTCTACCTTTCTGAAGCTCACAGACTATTTGGCTTTTTACGGTGGGTTTTTTTCCTAAAACACATTTTTAAAAGTGAGATATTAACTCTTGAACTTGAGGGGTTTTTTCCCGTGTATAATAAGCCCAGTCCTACTGTTGTTATTATTAGTGAAGGGCTTGTCTTGCTGATTGAGAGAGGAGATTGTTAATAAGAAAATTACCTTTTCTTATATTGAGACATAAAAAATAGTCTGCTTTCTTTATGTTAATATCTTGCTTATTTTTTTTTCACATTTTTGTATATTGTTATGTTGATACTCTTGGAATTGAAACCAACCTTTTAAGTGAAATTTCAGGTTAAATGCTGATTTTTTGTAGTAAAAATGGGCATTAAAATACTCATTTTCTAGATTGCAGTCTCTATTTTGGAAGAATTCCATAAGGAATATTTTTCTTACTAGACTCTTTAGTAAAGAAAATAAATTTTTTCTGGCATTGTAGAAGCAGGAAGTAGCATTTTGTTACAGATGAAAAATTCCAAAAATTCTTCATAAATCTGTGGTGTAGTTTCTATTTACATTAGGCTTTCTCTAGTATCCATCACACTTCTGTGCCTTTAGAAAAGGCTTGATCCCATCTCAAACAGTTTTTGCTGTATAAGGTAAAGATAAGGGATTTGCACGATGCTATTGTGGACAATTACGAAAGTTGTGCTTCTCTGAGCACCTAACACTAGGAGATCTGAGCAGCTGATGTTAATGTAAACTTTACACTTTTTCTGAGTGAAGTTTGTCTTTAGGTCTTTTTCTTCATTTACATATCTAGGCAGAATGAATGCGTCGACTCTGTCTAACATTCAGAACTCTGCCCTTTCAACTAATGTGTTCAGCATTCTGTAGATCAATGCCCAGATTTTCAAGCCAAACCCCAAAACAAGGAGAGTACATATTCAAAAGTCAAGTGAAAAGTTGTTTTCTTCATTTTAATCACATGCCTTGGCAAAGGCAAGGAAGAAAGAGAAAACTGCTAGTTAAGAATTGAACTGAATAATCATTAGGCTTCCTAACTACTGAATCTGTATCAGCAAGTCCCCTGGACATTTCAGCTTCTCCCAGTCTTGATTCATTCTGAAACCAGACCGATTAAGTGCATGGACAGAGACAGGAAATGCCGCTGTGCGGCATCGTCCTGTATGATGTCCTTGTACAGCGCCAGGGTTGGAGCCTGTCCTGACTCTGCCACTTGAGCCAGTGGAACCATTCATTCTCTTCCCCTCCGTTCACATCCTCACTTACCAGCAGCCCCTGATCACACCTCACTCTTCTGTGCTGATTGCTTTCCAAATTAACAAGTCACAGTATTTCCTTTCCCCAAGTCTTTGCTCAGGTCATGAAATCCTCCATCCAAATTCAAGTCACTATATGATTCTCATCAGTTAAACTGCTTCCTCTTTAACTTAATGAAGTTAAATTGCAGCCCAAACAGTTGGGTTTGACCAAGCAGTAAGAAACTCTATTCACAGTCTTGAAACACTGAAACACTTTCAGACCTTGATTATAGCATGCTCCCAGTCCTACCAGTAATAAGGAAAGAAATACAGTTCATCACCTCGTACCGAGCAAGCATCTGGGAGCACCAGTGTCTGCTGCACCTTACACACCTCAGGCAGGTGAAACACACTGTCTGCATCCTCGTGCCCGTGGTACCGACACTGCTGTATTTAGTGGGGAGAAGCCTGTTGTCTTTCCTTCGCCGACAGATTGCCGTGGTGTTACAAAACTGTTGTGGATATTTGGAGCTTGAGCATCTGGTAATCACGGTAACTAGCTGCTTTAGAAATGTAGTGGCATTGATAACGACTTGTATTTGGGTTTCCTTTCATAAAGTAGGATACCTACAATCAATGCTTTTATATGTCAAAATAGAAGGATGATGTTGATGCAATAACTATCAAACAACATTTTAAATGCTGTTCCATAGAACAAAAAGGAAACAATATGTCAGTATCTACTGTAAACCAACTTGGTACAGTCCCTGTCTGCTCCTCTTGTTCCCAAGGTGCCTGTGTGTGGTAGGATCTTGGCTGAGAAATGTAGATCAGTTACTTCAGGTAGCTGAGGGAGTGCTGGGTTTGTTACACGGGAGGGGCTCCTGTTGGATGCATGGCTACCCCACCACTCCAAGGACCTGGAGTGCAGAAGGTGTCAGTGGGAACTTTCGTCTTCGTCTGTGGTGAAAATATTTCTTGTAAAGGCATTGCAGAGAAATGCTTTCAAACATGGACGTTTTGTTGTTTATCCTAAAAATAAATAAATTGGCTTCATTTTTATCGATTAATCAGGTTTACTGATAAATTAAAGGCATATGTCATTGGCATTATGCAGTGCTGCAAGCATGCTCTCAGAGGGAGCAGGAGCAGCAAAGCAGCAGTAGCCCAGCGGTGCATCTGGACTTCCGTGTCCTACTTGGCAGCAGGGCTAAATGATGTGAGCAGAGTACTCTGCTCAGGTGATAAATTGTTCCCATGTTCAGCTTCCAGTGCGTATCTTTCTGGCATGCAAAGCTACGTCACATTTCTGTGTTGTTCCTTAAGGCTCTTCAGCAGCTGTGGTTACAACAGTTCTGTTACACTTTATATTACTGTACCTCAAGAAAAAACAAAAATGGCAGGCATCAGTCTTACTGTATTGAGTAAACTGACTATCTCAACATACATAGTGTCGCTAAACATGTTAAAAGATCAAATTATACTGCAAAATTGCTCAATAAATATTTGCTGTACTGATGCCCCAGCTGTGTATATGAATTGTTAAATTAACCAATACTGGAATAGCATCTTTCAGGGCTAATTATCTTTGCTAATTTTGTTTATTTGAAGAAATCCAGGCAAATTGTGTAAGAACTGGAACAGTCCCCTGTTGATTTTGTACTGTTGCTGTGTGTAGTGCTGTACAGCAGATTTTTATATAGGATAGAAAAATAGTTGCCTGTGTTTGAAAGAAATATTGTCTTGCTTTGTGTTTTTGTATAGTTAGTAGGATGTGTGTATATCTCTTGTTCACAGCAAAATTTCCCTCAAGTCCAGGGAGAGTTTTTCAGCAGAAGTAGGTTGTTTGAGCAGGGTAGCACTGAGGAATCATGCACTGCCCTTCCAGCCATTCAATTACACAGATAGGATAAATCTCCTTTAAACGGGTGATTATGTAGCATGAATTGTATTACTTCTCCTCTAAATACAGCTCCACAAAGAATAAAGGATGTGATAGCTTCTTAGACCCTCTGTCACCTATGTTCTCCCGCCTGAATGACTGAGCTTTAAATGACGATAAATTAGTTCTAGCATTTCTGTTGTTCAGGCAGCCTGCAGTAGAAGCCAGGTAGGTGTCTCAGTGGTCATACAGAGGCCACCTCCCTATAAATTACACCGTTCTCTGACCCGTTCTACGTCTCACAGTTCAGGCTAATCATTGACAGGGCTTTTACAATCACAAGCTTTTAGTGAAGCTTTGATAAGACACTCCAACAGCTTGTGGCAAATGAGGACGGTCTGCACGGCATGGACTCCAGCAAAAGAATGGAATTTTTTCAGCATCAGTACAAGAAATATGATTTTTAACACTGGCACTATAAACTGGCATAATGTGTGGCCAACGACTGGAAAAAATTGTTACCTTTTGGACATTAGTTTTCATAAGGATAGTCACTGGGCTTGCTGGAGAGGGAAGATCTGTCTGGAAAAAGGACTCCCACTTCAGCCCCGTGAGTGAAACACAGATGTTTTTATATGACACTTTCCCCAAAGAGTTTCTCTGGGGTGTAGGGACAGGAGCTTTCCAGGTGGAAGGCAGCTGGAGGAAGGACGGGAAAGGCTCCTCCATCTGGGATCGCTTCACCCACTCGGAGTTCAGGGATGCTGACAGCACAGGCACCTCCAGTGACAGTTATATCTTGTTGGACAAAGATTTGTCTGCTCTGGATTTTTTGGGAGTTACTTTTTACCAGTTTTCAATTTCATGGTCAAGGCTTTTCCCCACTGGAGTGGTAGCAGCTCCCAATGAAAAAGGACTTCAGTATTATAACATCCTTATTGACTCTCTGCTATACAGAAATATTGACCCTGTGGTTACACTGTACCACTGGGACCTGCCCTTGATGCTGCAAGAAGAATACGGGGGATGGAAAAATGAATCGATGATTGATATCTTCAATGACTATGCCACGTTTTGCTTCCAGACCTTTGGGGATCGTGTTAAGTACTGGATTACAATCCACAATCCATATTTAGTTGCTTGGCATGGGTATGGCACAGGTATTCATGCTCCAGGAGAGAGAGGGAAAATAACAACTGTCTACTCGGTAGGACACAATTTGATCAAGGTACAGTATAATAAGATTTTACAAAATGATCTTGCACTGCTGTGGGAAGTAATGGGAGGAATTGGTCCTGTGATCAATGTTTTTTAAAAAAATCACCTACTGTGAAAGCACCAAGAGTTAGCCTTTAGCTAAGGCAGTCTTTCTGTTAATCCTCGCTTTGATCTTATTGCTCATCACAACAGCTGACTCAGAAATTGTTTTAAAATGCTTGTTTATTATTTCCTTTCAATTAGCTTTTACATACAAATTCTGGCTATTAAAGAGCATTCTTTATTCTGTACATTTAGTTAAATAGATTTGGCCATACTGAAATGACTACTGTATTAGTTTAAAAGAAAATTCATTTGTATTTGCATATTGAATCAATTTTACTAGCCACAGAGTATGTATATGTAAGTATAATTAGTTCTAGTTTAGTAAGATCATACTGCAGGATGTTCACCTCTAAACTAATAAGGCTGGCACTTCTGGGGTTTGGAAGAAAACAAATGTCCTCTGCAGTACTCGAGAGTTTCAAATTATTTCCGTGATATACAGTATTTTTTGCATCTGCAGTGCTCAAAGTGCTTTACAGAGCAGGTCACTATCCCATCTCTGCAGCCAGTACAATTCCCCCTGCTGAAACTATTCTTAACTGTCACAAAGAGAATTTTTCTACAACTTGCCATACCTTATACATGTAATTAACAAATACATCTGAATGGGTTTGTCCTACAGAAAGAAGAATGCATGTGGGAAAAAAATTATTTGCCAGAGTAGTTAAAAATATTCTGCAACTGACAAATTCTTGTATTTGCTTCTGGCATTGAACCTTCAGAACATGATGTTTCAAAAAATTCACGCTGCAGTCAATAGAAGTTTTACACACAGAAAAGCTGTCAAGCATCCTGAGTCACTAACTGATTTCAGACTTGCAAAAGAATGATTTAACTATAAAGATTTGAGAAGCATCTCAAAGAGAACTGGTGCTGAATCATTCCTTTATTTTCAAGTGCTATTATTTAATGTGTGTAAAAGATACCGCGTAAGTTTGTAGTATTTCTTGCCTTCATTTCTGAGTGTCACAATCAAATGTGGAGTACCAGCTGTGCAGTCTCTGCACACTCTGTAAAATCCATGCAAGCAGCACGCCACACACAGGGAGCGATACTTCTCTGCCAAAGAATCACTTGGATTTTCCAGGAAGCCAAGCACAGCTGGGTCTGATATACAAACTACTGACCTAATTTTCTTGGTCAATATTATTTCTCTCTCAGACTTGATTTGATAGTTGCTTCTAGTTCTAGAGTATAAAATAAATTACTTGGATGAAAGAATTGAGGAGGCTTTCAGCAGCACACAATCCTTTAACTACTATTTTATTATCCTTGCGCAGATATTATTTTCCTGTGGTACCCTTCTTACAGCCCCATGAACATTACCTAACAAATGAGCAGTTCTCTCCTGTACCGCTGTAAAATTTCTGAAGATTTTAGATTTGAGATTCATGAAGAATCTCAACAAATTTGTTGTCAGGTATTTGAGGAACTGGAGTTTTCTGATTGAGGTTAGAGATGGAATGGAAACTCTTGAGGTACCAGTCAATATGAGTCATCTTGTCCTTAGATAGATTTATTTCTTTCTCTTAATAAACTGTAATGCCAGCCATCCATTCCACAAAAGTCACAGCTGGTACTACATGTTTCAAGCCAACTAGCCAGAATCTTTCTCAAAGATTTTTGGGTGAGTTTAAATGTTCGGTTCATTTTGCACTGTTGACGATACAGTATTAATATAATGTGTTGATGCACAATCAGGATTCATGTGTTGTGAAATATCTCTCCTTTGAGAATCAAGAAAAGTTTTAAGATTCTCTCTTTAAAGAGATTTCTCATGGGTTTTTATTTCAGGACCGGTATATACTGGTCTGTGTCTCAGACACGGTATTATGGCTACCTTCTAATTTCCCACTGCAAACCAAAAACATTATCCCAAAAATAAAAGAGCAACCAAAATGTCAGATTTTGGCAGTGTGAGACAAAGCCGGTTAAAGCTCTTGAAAAGATTGCCATTGATGTCATCAGCTTTAGGAAGTGCCACATTCCAGTTCACGTCAAGTCTTCACTTTTGGGCAGGCTGTTGACAGGGTCCTCAATGCCACCCTGTGCACAAACCAGGTCCACCCATTAAATATACAGAGCAGGAAAAACAGGTCTGTAATGCTGAAAAGAAGCTAATCTGGCCACCAACACCATTACACAGCAATTTGCTGAAAATCATTCTCAAGCCTTTTTGTAGTATCTTTGGATAAATTAAATGAAGCTCTCACATGAATCCTACTTTTAGTTTAATTTCCTTGTGTATTGTTGCAGTTGTGGTGTTATCAGAACGAATCACTATTTATATAAAGGAGTGCTTTTATGTGATATATCAATCATAACCTGAAGCTAAATCACAAAAACAATATAACAAACCATAAACCTCTGCTTTTTTGGACTTTGGATTATTTTATTGTAAGAACAATTTGAAGGCTGCTGGGGATCTTTGTGTTCCTAGAAAAGGGCTGAAGAAATTTCCCTTAGTTTTAATCTATCAATTTTATTTCTTTCAAAAGCAATATGGTGTCTTAAAACTCAAATAATTGGCTGGCATATGGAAAAGTTCATAGAATACCAGGTTGGAAGAGGACTTCAAGGATCATCTCCATGCATTTTAGAACTGATTAAAAAATTATCTGCTTTCATGAATGAATTCATGTAGGTAACTAGGTAGACAATGATCTCCTTAAGGCTCTTCAACAAAAGTTGGGTTGGTCTGTCTCTGTCCCGCCCCAGAGCTCTGTGTGTTGGCTGGCACCAGGCATTGCTGATGCTGAATCACCTCCTACCTGTGCTCCCCTCCAGGCCTTGCATCCTGACAAGGGAATGCTCCAGACACATCTACTCATGAGACAGCCCTGCCTTTTACATGGGCCTTGCCATTCAAGATCTGTAGAGAGGCAGTGAATGCAGACTCAAAGGCTGATAAGCAGTGTGCTTAGGAGATCCACACTGGGAAAATAATCCAGAAGAATTTCAAATTTCAATTTTAAAAAATTTCCATTTTAAAAACATATTTGCATGTTACTGTGTATGCTATTCATACACAGAGGGCAATAATTGCTACTGACCATTTCAAAGGACTTGATACTACCTCTACAGAAATCTAATAGGGAACCTGAACTTTGATGCTCATTAATTATAAATTGCTAAGGGGTTCACTTGGCTAAATCTCTCTTCAATTGTATGGTTATTATGAGTACTAAAAGGAGCATGTGGAATCTTATACCAGATGGAGAGTGGCCATCAAAAGTGTATTTCTGTTCTTCATTAAAGAAGAACATTCATTTGCACTTCACAAAGGCAACATCAGAAAACAATTAATGGTAACATGTAACTTGCTATGCAAAGTTTGAAAGACAAACCCATGAAAATAAAAAAAACTATGAGTTTGCTCCTGAGGCAGCTGTCATCCTGAGGCAGAGAAGAAAAAAAAATGGCACACAGAAAAATTAGGTGGATTTCTTTGATTTAGCAGTAAATAAATCTGACAAGAAGCAAGAAAATACAAAGCAGATGAATCATTGTGGCTGGACCTATGTGAGATGTATACCTGATATATTATTACCACTTTTTCTATATCTAGTTATGTTCTTTCATACTTGGATTGAGGTTTGTAAATATCACAAGGGCAGACCAACCTGTCTTCTTTTCCTCCTCTGTATCAGTGCCCTCCAGGAAGTTCTGCCTTTGCTACATAATAGGCAGAAAGGGGCTGTGTTTTTTTTTTTATTTCCTGTTAAAGATTATTCACAATCCTTCCCATGTGGCAGAAAAGCCCAGGAGAGAAATGTCATAATAAGGTCTCCCTGAAAAATGTCTTCATCACTTACTTGAAAAAAGTAATAAATTCACTTTTAAGCCTGGTGTCTCCCTGTAGATCCATTGCAGATCAGGTTCTTCTCTGTGCCCAGCTCCACTACTCCCAGCTCTTTGGTAGATCTCACTATGCCAGGATCTCTTTGTGGACACTGCTGACTTTGGGATCTGTGGATGAGTGTGCCCCAGGAAAGTCCTATAATTCATTCTCCTTAAAAACAAAATTCTACTTCATGAATGGGGAATAACTATTACTTCTATGTCCAACTAGACACTTCCCTTCCCCCAAAGGGGACTCCTTTCCTCAGGATGCAGAGAGATGAAGCTACACCAGCAGCTGGATTTCTTACAGGGGAAAGGAAACCTGTCTCCATCAAGTATGGCTCTAGGGTAGACACCAGAATCATTTATGCTTGTAAATGTCTTTGCTGGAAGATTTTTTCAAATAGTAGTAGCCATCAGTGATGATATAAAATTCAGCGCTGATTCATATTTTTTGATGATTTGTTATTTTCAGGTTAGCTTTCTTAGGTTTCTTGGTAATCATTAGGGGAAACAATCCAAATGCAAGACAGTTAACATACAACAAATTTGATAGTAAAACCTCAGTCCTTCATAAAACCCTCTTAAAAATGTAGTTGCGTGCACGTCAAGATGTAGGCAATCCTTCACAAGGAATTGAGATTCAGTTTGAAAAAGAAAGGGTTTAGTTCTACTTTAGCTCTACTGACTATGGGGCATCTTTACCAGAGACCAGAAGGGCCTTGAGCAGAAACCTACTCTCCAAGTAAGCTGCACACACCTGCCCTCCTTCTGAAGTGTAACGTCATCATCATCAGACCCTATATTCTAGCTCTTCAGGGTTTAAACACCAAACAATTAAACAAAAAGCCCAAATACTTCTATTAACATTTTTTCAATTCAAGTTTTCCTAAATGTTCTTGCTTTCCAGCACACTAAAATAACTCCATATATCCCTGACATTGTTTTTGTATGCTCACTGCTGTTCCAAGAAAAATTGCTTGACTATCTTAAGAATTTGAAAATATTGCTCTTTCTATTGGAAGCTCTTTGCATACGTTTATGTTAAATTACAGGATCAGAATTTCAAGGAGTATGAGAATATTTCAAAAAGACAGAACAATCCTGTTTTCAGTTTATTAAGGTGACTTTTCTAGCCTTTTTCCAGGGTTAGTACTAACTGACATAGTACTCTTTGTGACTTTCAAGTCTAGGGAATATCTTCTACATTAATACCAGGAAAATATGCTGAAATTAATGACTCATACATAACTAGAATAAATACCCAGTATTGATCCTACTTTAACTGTGTACTTAGCCTTGACATTTGTCCTTGCTCTAACAAGGAAAGTGAAAGATTAGGGATTAAACTCTAACTGAAAGTAGATTAGTCAAGATTTACTGAAAGTACCCAAATTGATGTATGATACAACTTTTAAATTGATGTTTGCTTCATATCTGGTCTTAAAAAACAAATTATATAAATCAGCTGATTCCATCAACAGTAGTTTGCACTTAGTAAACACCTTCTATCTGAGAATGTTAGGCTTCTTTACAGATAGTTAACAATTCAAAACAGAATTATAGGCAAGCAAATTATATTGTGTCTACTATGTCTGTAAAACCCTTATTATAGACAGTGACAAGTTTTTTTCAGTAAGAGTTAATCGTCAGAATTAAGAGTCATCAGTGATACATACAAATTTGAATATGAGGATTCTATCTTGACTCATATTAAATGTACTTATACTTGAGGTCTACTCCTCTAGAATATCTGTACCTGTATTTTCTACTGTACACATTATTTTTAATAGTAAGTTCATTTTCTTCTAATCACCTCCTGAAGATGTGTATGAATACAAGTTGTCCCTGATTGGCTTTTACATGTCAATATAATATTCTAACTAGTTGGTTTTTGGCAAAGCCATCATTCTCCACTTCACCTAGAAGAGTGTGATTGCTGTGATTTACCTGGTGCTATTGTCATGGTACTTGGCACTGTGTGTTATACAGCTGACTTCAGTGGGGGTTTTCTTGTTAAGCCAACACCTCCTCTCATTCAGCAGTGGTGTTCATGGCCTGTGTCTGGAGAAAAAATGTAGAAAGCAGGTGAGAAATCACTAGAGGCAGAGCCCAGAGTAAGCCTGGCCCCAGCAGCCACCCCAGGCTGGAGTGACTTTCAGGAGAGGACAGTGAGGGCAACTGAGGAGATGGCACTGGCCACTTAAATTTTCTAAAGAGGCTGGTGAGAAATCCATTTTATAATACTTCAACTGTATCCTGCAATTTGCCTCATGAGTCCATTTTTGCTGGCTTCCCTCTTCAGCTACAGAACCTGCACTTCAAAGGTTAGTGTCACTTTATCAGTATTTTCAAAGACAGACCTTGAACAAATGTTACAAGCGTGACCTTAGAAACCATAAACAACTGATACACAAAATTTCACAAACTGTAATTCTTTGGTACTCCCTAGCTTAAACAAATATCTACCTGACATCAGGAATTTGGGGTTTTTTAAAACTGTCAAGGTTTTTTTAAACCCTGTGTTTCTAGGTAAATTAACTGAAATTATTGCCAAAGGTAAGCAAAGCTGTTTGGCTTAGTAATGATGGCAGTCTAACTCAGCACTCAGTGTTTCACAATGCTTCTAATGTTTTTTCTGGGTGCAAACTATTATTTTCTTTCCAGCTTAAGAGTATAAAGCCACACTTTAGGCATAAGGTAAACCCTGAGTTACTGGACAACTCTTCAGCTGGGAGAGGTCAGCTCCTCTGCCCTGTGTCAGATCACCTGATGTGATTCACGCTGCCATCTAGGGTCACTCTTCTCTGACCTACCTGTCCTGTTTTCCTATAGGACTTTGATAATGCTAGTGGTTCCTCAGGCTCCCATGTATTTCTGGTGTAAGTTTTGTCTGCTGGATGCCCTTATTTAAGTAATCAATAATGTGACATTTGAAGCTAATTGTGATGTGTGATAATGTTACACTTTCTAACACATGATGATAATCAGAAAAGTGGTATTAAACTGTGATACAGTGTTATTGCCATTTCAAAGGAGAAATTATCTAAAATCCTGCACAAAATTCTCACTCAGAACTGTGAAAGTTGACATTTGTGTTGAAAATTCACAGCTGGGTCCTTTGTCCAAGTTTTTACATTTAGGGATTGTGCAAATATCAGAACTTGAACACTTGCTCATATGACTAGGCCAAAATAAAACAACTAAATCCCAAGAAGAGGGATAGGGTGGATGTGATTTGATCAGAGTAAGTCCAGGTAGCGCCAGGAGCACCGAGTGGTTAGTAGCACAAAGTCAGCACTGACAAATGAAATATCAAATGAGATGCATAATTTATGAAATAATTGTAAAGAGGGTTTAAAATTTTACCCATATCAGGACTCACTGTTTGACAAAGACTCAGATGGGACTGTCTAGATCACAGAGTTCAAATCCCACCAATTAGAGCTGTTTATTTCCAAAGTGTCTGTGTAACAGCTATTCATATCCCTGCGGGGACCTCTCCTGAAATCTAGATGTATGGTAAAAGGCCAAAAGTCACAGCCCTGACGTGTCGTAGGAACAGCACACGAGTTACTGAGCATTGCCCTCATCCCAAGGAACCTTGCGGGGTAACAGTGATTGCCCATTAAACTGTGCAGGGTAATTCGTGTGCCTTAACTGATATTTCCGTACAAGCCTGCAGTGAATCAGATGGAGCTCCCTGCCTCTCTAGCTGCCAACACACGAAGACACTCAATTTAATGCTATTTTTCTCTCATCAGGCTCACGCAAAAGTCTGGCATAACTACAAAGAACACTTTCAGCCCTATCAGAAGGGGATGATATCCATAGTATTGGGATCCCACTGGATCAAACCTAACAAATCGGAAGATGAGTCGGACATTTCTAAATGTCAGAAGTCTATGGAGAGAGTACTCGGATGGTTTGCCAAACCTATCCACGGGGATGGGGATTATCCAGAAGAACTGAAAAATGAATACTTGTTTTTGCCACACTTTACCGAAGATGAAAAAAAATACATAAAGGGAACAGCTGACTTCTTTGCGTTTTCCTTTGGTCCTAGTAACTTTAAACCTCCAAACACTCTACCAAAAATGGGACAAAATTTGTCACTCAATTTAAGGGAAGTACTGAACTGGATTAAACTGGAATACAACAGTCCTCGAATCTTGATTGCAGAGAATGGCTGGTTCACTGACAGCCATGTGAAAACAGATGACACCACAGCCATCTACATGATGAAAAACTTCATTAATAAGGTTTTACAAGGTTTGTGCAGAAATTAGTTGTTGGATTTTCAGAGAGCACTTTTGATCATTTGATATTTAGCCCTGTAATAATTTAATCTTTTTTTTAAAGAGATAATGGCAACAAAGTTAATCATTAATTATTTATACTGCATGAGTACAAGTCATGGATCAGGATCTACTGGTGCTAGGTGTTGTACAAACAGAAAAAACCCATAGCCCCTGTCCCAGAAAGCTAAAGTCCAACATCTGCATTGGGTTAGGGTTAGGGTTTGGGTTTCCATACTGAAACTGTTACTCCTGCAGGACTCCAAGACTCCACCTATAGGCAATACAGAAAAGCCTTGAGATCTTCTGTGGATGTCACCTCTGGTGACTCACGTAGCTTAGTTAACTCCTGACCTTTCCTACCTTCAGCCCCTAGTTCCTGCCCGGAACCTTCCCCTTGTTTTCCCCTTTTTTCTCATCCTCACTCTAACACTCAGTCAGGATCCTGATTTGTTTCTGCCCTCTCCTTTCACTGTGCCTGCAGACAATGCTACAAACATACTCTCACTCTGATCCACCAGATCTCTACCTATCACCCGCCCAACTTTTAATATTCTTTACCTCAAAATATACGTAAAATAGTACTTTTTTACCTACCCATTTAAACGGCCACAAATTCCCAGCATGCACTATCTCAACTAGACAGCATTTTTTGCTCTGACAATTAAACTTACCCCCATCTATTCAGTATGCTTCTAGAAACAAAAATGTTCTCAGCTGTCACTTACTCTGTCCCTAGATATCTTCTCTCATTTGTTCAACCTTCCTCATTGCAGACATCAAGTACTCATCTTTACTTGCAAGGCCATTCTGGCTTATGTCTTCATCCTCTACATCATTCTCTGCCTCTGCATTTTGCAGTGGATATTTTCAGACTTTTTTGTACTTTCTCCCATAGTTTCCCCAGTATTTAAAAGTTGCTTTCTTTGAAAATACATGTCATTCTATTGCTTTGTTACATTTCCACATCTCCTTTCCAGTATTCTGGCCTTGTCTATCAGCTTCTCATGTACTCACATTGCAAGCTCTTGGGCTTTCTGATTTCATCTGGTAACTACAAAAACATCCAGCTGGACTATGCCCATGCTGCTGGGTACCTTGTTACTCTGCTGCACGAATACATGCACCGTGCAAAACTGCTTCCTGCTCAAGCTGCAGCCTGGTGTGACTAGGGCAAGGAAATTCAGTGGAAATACAGAATTATGCAAAATGGTATTGGGAAAGAATAAACCAGAAAACTTCATCCTTATTCCTTGGCTTACTGGTGTAGTGGACTACAGGTAAAATACGACTTGTCCACCTGTCTGTGTCAAAATGCTCAGCAACCCTACTTGGTCACTGCTTTGCCTTGGCTATTCCAGCCCTTACAAGGTTAACGCGAGGAGTTATCCCGCATTATTTCCTAGCTCAAAGCTGGCGACAGGCAGCGAACACGACTGACCATGGAGTTTGGACTTTTTCTTCCAGGCTGCCAGCTGGCACGTGCCCACGTGGGTAAAAAACATTGTGGTTAGTTGGTGTCCGCCAAGAAGCTGCTTTGCAGGTTCTGCTGCCCTTCCTGAAGAATCAGGTCCCACATCTGAGAAAGCAGTTGTGTTTTTATCCTTCTCGTATCTTATATGTAAAAGATCATATCTAGACTCCTTTGCAAGAGGGACATTAAGACTGCCTGAAGAAATCAGCATGCACTGCACCCATTCTGTAACTAAATCAGTCTCTGGGTTGGTCAACCCAACTTCTCTAAAGTCATTAACAGTCCCATGCCAACAAAATAAATTTTTCAATTTATAAGGTGAATAGACATTCCCAAATGTTTGAGCTTGCAGGCATCTTTCAAATAAATGTAGAGAGTTTTAGCTTCATGACAAAGTCACAAACCAGGTCAACTGTTGCTCCCTTTATTTTTACTCATGATTCTCTAATTTTACTGGTCTATATTACTGGCAAATTGTAAAATGCAACTGCAAACCTGGATGTGGTGTAGTATTTCTTGTTTGCTCAGAGCAGAAATAAAGCATCCTACAGTAATTTAATTTCTTAAGGAATTAGTGACATTTTTAGTAAATAAAGACTAAGATATATATGTCAGTTTTGCAATGAATTACAGTGGGTCAATAACCCTACGAATGTTGAGAAGACACTCAAGATTTTCAAAGTAAACAGCCCTTTTTCATAAATACCCCTTATACATGTTAGAGTACTAAATACAAGACTCATGGATGTTACCTTCTCTTATGCAGCTATTAAATACGACAACATAGATGTGTTTGGTTACACAGCCTGGTCCCTCCTCGATGGCTTCGAATGGCAACACGCTTACAACATCAGGCGTGGATTATTTTATGTAGATTTCAAAAGCAAAAAAAAAGAAAGGATTCCCAAGTCATCCGCACTTTATTATAAACAAATTATACAAGAAAATGGCTTCTTCTCAAAGGATTCTACCCCAAACTTGCAAGCTCAGTTCTCCTGTGACTTCTCCTGGGGTATCACCGAGTCTGTTCTCAAGGTAAGCATAACATATTAAGAGGATCACTGGAAACAGAGTAATCAGTGACTTCAGCTTTGCAAACAAATGACTGTGTACGGCCCCTTGCATTCAAGAATTTCAATGTACACTGCCAACAGAAGTTAGGCCATAACTGCACTGGTTCAATTTCATATGTTTCCAGGTTTTCAGGTGAGCTGGTCACAGAGTGCTGGGTACTGCTGCAGCAGCAGACCCTGCTGCAGGAGCCCTGCCAGGCCCGGCCCGGCCCCACCTCCCCTCTGCTTGCATCTCCATGTGGCAGATCAGATGAGGAAATTTCAGACCAAGAAGTTGACCCAACCAATTGTTACTGGGTTATTTTTCAACCAGGGGTTTCCAAATCCAGTTTGCAGCATGGCCATAGGGATGCTTGTGATGGCCTGACGGAGAGGGTGACAAAGGACAGGGACAAGGTGGTTACACTGGTGGCAGCAGAGCTGCCTGCAGGCTCCAGGTCTCATCTAAAGCAGAAGCACATTCCTGGGTCAGGCCTGGCTCTAAGTGCCGCTTAGACAAGTGGGTAAGAAGCCATTCTTTTAAAAGACACATAGCACAGGTGAAGATAACCAACCTTGAGGTTTTACCATCTCAGCTCACATTGGAAAACAGATCATACCACCTTCTGTCCAAACTGGTTCCTACAGGATCTATTCATACTTTATTTTTCTTCTATTTCTGCTTTAAACTTAATAAATAGGCTAAATGTATGTATGGCCAGTGTTGGAATACCCTTTTTGTTATCGCACATAGACAGTCCCACAACAAATACCAGCCTCAAGAAATAACAACAAAACCCCATAATTTAACTTATTCACAGACAACTATTGGAAAAAAAAGAGTTAAGCTTCTATATATCTTGTTAATATACAGCACAAAAAAGTACATTTTCTTTTTTAAAAAGTAATTAAATTTTTTAAACTATACTATATTGTACTTTGAAACCTACAAAGCATTTGAAAATTGGAATATAAAAAAAATCATGTGCTACTCAGAACCTTTTCAACTAGCAGGAGACAGAAAAGATATAACTAAATGCTACAAGCTGTTTGTGTCAGATTACTATATTGTACTTTGAAACCTACAAAGCATTTGAAAATTGGAATATAAAAAAAATCATGTGCTACTCAGAACCTTTTCAACTAGCAGGAGACAGAAAAGATATATAACTAAATGCTACAAGCTGTTTGTGTCAGATTACTATGCCTCAGTTTCACAAGGCTGATCTCAGCAGCAGTGCCAAAATAATCCATGCCTGCCTCATGTAGCCCCTGTGCTTGTTCTCACCACCACTCTCCTGGCAGCTGCCTGAGAAGTGCTGTGTGCACGACCAGAGTGAAGTCATCAGGGAGAGCTATCTGTGTGAAAACATCATGTAGGCTGCTGGCAGGGCAAATGCTCCTGTGTAATCAAACAGAAAAAAGTGCAATTTTAATGTTTTCCATAGGGAAAGGAACAGAATGGTGAGATGACCACTAGCACAAGGCCCATATAGGTGAATTGGTTATTCTCTTCCCCCTGGAGCATCTAAACAGGGCCTTCTGACATGCAGCACTAATCCTACAGCTAAACACAGGCAGAAATGCAGACTACAAGCAGGTACTGTATTAATTTATTAAAATCCATTGTAACATATTTTTATTTTCACAGGCAGAATCGGTGGCTTCCTCACCACAGTTCTGCGATTCCAGCTTGTACCTCTGGAATGTCACAGGAGATGGGCTTCTGCGCAGGGTTGAAGGGGTAAAGCTAAAAACCCGACCAGCACAGTGCACAGATTTTGTCAGTATTAAAAAGCAACTGGACCTCCTGGAAAAAATGAAAGTCACTCATTACAGATTTGCACTTGACTGGTCACTAATTTTACCCAATGGAGATTTGTCAGTGGTCAACAGGCAAGTTCTTAGGTATTACAGATGTGTGATTAGTGAAGTACTGAAACTCAAGGTTCAATCCATGGTCACCTTGTATTATCCAACTCATGCCTACCTGGGCCTGCCGGGTCCTTTGCTGCAGACAGGAGGATGGTTGAACCAATCCACTGCCTACGCTTTTCAAGACTACGCAGCTTTATGTTTTAGGGAATTCGGTGATTTGGTTAAACTTTGGATTACAATAAATGAGCCTAACCAGCTAAGCAATGTCTACAACAGGAGCAGCAATGACACCTATCGGGCAGCACACAATTTGTTAATAGCACACGCCATGGCCTGGAGAATATATGACCAGCAGTACCGATCCTCTCAGCATGGCAAAGTGTCCCTGTCCCTGCATTCGGACTGGGCTGAGCCTGCCAACCCCTTCTTTGAATCTCATTCAAATGCTGCCAGCAGGTTTCTTCAGTTTGAAATAGGCTGGTTTGCCAATCCCATATTTAAGACTGGAGACTATCCAGCTACTATGAGGGAATACATCAGCTTTAAGAACAGAAAAGGCCTCTCATATACTTTGTTGCCATCTTTCACAAGTGAGGAAAAGCAGCTTATCAAAGGTGCAGCTGACTTTTATGCACTGAATCATTTCACCACCAGATTTGTGATTCACGAACCTCAGAATGGAAGCCAGTATGAATTTGATCGTGACATTCAATTTCTGCAGGATATCACCTGCCTGAGCTCCCCTTCTCGTTTGGCAGTGGTGCCTTGGGGAATGCGCAAAGTTCTCAGGTGGATTAAAAACACTTACGGTGACATTGACATTTACATCACAGCAAATGGAATAGATGACCAGTCCTTAGACAATGATGAACTTCGAAATTACTACTTGAGCAAATACGTACAAGAGGTTTTAAAAGGTGAGTACAGGACAGATTCAAGTTCCTCAGAGCCATTTCCGTAGCTCAGACCCAGGCACTGTCGAGTCTTGCCCTGGACAGAGCAAGCAGTCCTGGTTCAGACGCAGGAGCCAGCAGCACTGAGCCCCCTGAGGGGCCCGACTCTGCCGTCACACTCAGGGCAGCTACGACACAAAGCAATGGCATCAACTGCCTTGCACAAAACGCAGCCTCCAGTTTAAACCATGTGAGCAGCTCTCTGGGCACACACATCAGAGTAGTTACTCAGAAGTTATTAGGAGATGGCACTTCAGCCCAACAACTCCCAAGAGACAATTAGAATTTCTACTCTCCAAAGAAAGGGAAGAGCCTCCTTCCTTGCTGAACTAGCCATTGGACAGGAAAGTGCAAGGAAGTCCACAGAGACCTGGAGGGACATACAGAAGAAATACAGCAGGGTGCCAGCAGCACCAGATGCTGTTGAAGGGATAGTCCAACTCTAGTTCTTGTTCCACTGTTTGTTTTCTTCTGGGCACATATGGAAATCGACTTCTTCACTTTAAAGAACTAGTAGAAGTTATGGAGGTAGAGGACAAAAACATTCAAGGCAAGATCTTCAGCAATAGCTCATTGTACAAGAAATGCTGCAGGGACCTCACCCCTCCCCTCCCTCTTCCTCCAACCAATCATTAAAGAAAAGCAGTGAGACACAGGCTGCCAGCAAGGCCTAGGTACCTGAACCATACAGACAAAATGAGATGTGCAACACATCCCTGCCCTCACTGTTCTCTACTGGTGAGCATGAGAGAGATCCTGATCAGGACATGGGGTGTTTAAAAGCTTTTCTGAGGCAACTGACATCAAACACAATCTAGGTATCCTGGTTTCTCCTCTCTAGGAATTAAAAAATCAGACAAATCTTACTCATGGCTAAGCATGGCTTCAGATTACTTTTAGACACCAAGAAACAAAGTGTTCTCTCTCCAGTGCTTAGCTTTCTCAGGTACTACAGGACTAATGAGCATTTGCTGATTTATTTTCCATGCTAATTTCATGCTGCAAACAAAAGAACAATACATTACTAAAGGAATTAAGTTATTAAATGAAAGGGTTGTTTGAAGGGCACTTTATTATAGTATTCCCGTTTTAGTTTTCAGAGAGCATGACACTTTACAGTACTCACAAAAAGATCCCCCCAATTTACGTGTTAATCTGGGTCATGTTCCCAAGCACGCTCACTGCTTGCACAAGACTTCAAGGCCTGCTATTTGTACATATTTTCACCCAGCACTTGGGTGCAGCAGTGTAACGCAGAGCCGTGCATGCTGCAGGGATGAGCAGCTGAGTTTGGAGCAGGGCAGGAATTCTTGGAAAGCTGCTCTCATGGCACCAGTGGGTAGCTGCTCCCCCTGAGTCATTGTAGCTGGGCTCAGTTAAGAGCAGCTTCTGGCTTTTCCCAGGAAAACAAACTCCCAGCTCCAACCCTGTCCAAATCCAGCTTTCATGGGGTAGGTCCAAAAATTCCCAAATTGTAAGGATTTTTTAAAAACAGTAAGACACTGTTCCTACTTAATTGAGCCAGCTAAGTGTTAGAAGCAGTAAATACTTTATTATGTAATAACACTTTTAAAATTGCTAAGTTTTAAATCTGAACTCCTTACCAGAAAGTCTGCAGGTTTTACTTAACATACAAGTTTTTATTAACACTTTTTGGTTTCTTTTCCTCCTCAGCCTACTACATTGACAAAGTCAAGATTAAAGGCTACTATGCGTTTAAGCTGACTGAAGAAAAATCTAAACCCAGATTTGGATTCTTCACTTCAGATTCAAAAGGAAAGCCTTCAATAAAATTTTACAATAGCCTGATAAGCAACAATGGCTTTCCTGCTGACGACTCAGTCTGTGGCCCCTCTAGCCATGAAAAGCAGTGTAGCTTCTGCTTGTTTATTTCTCAGAAGAAGCCGTTAATATTCTTTGCCTGCTGCCTTTTCTCTACCCTCATCTTGCTTTTAGCTATTATTTTTTTTCACAAAAGAAAAAGAAGGAAACGTTTTAAGGCAAAAAGCATCAAGTGCACCTGTGTCTCATTTTAAAAAGGGTCACAAGCCCACTTATAGTGAGATCCAGCACTGCATTCTACAGTGGACAATGCCACTCAGACAACTGTGGAAAAGCACTGAGTCACTCCAGTCACACACACCAAGCATTTAATTCAAAAACAAAGTAATCACATTTACAGGAAGAAGAGCTATGACCCTTGTTTCTGGTGAAATTACTTTTATCCACCTACTGTACATAGAAGACAAGTTCATCTATTTAAAAAAAAAAAACTAGGACTCTCCTGCGCCTTGGAATAACCTTTCAAACAGCTTAACTTGTAAAGAGCGACTTTTGAGAACTGATACGCACTTTTGTATGAGTAAATTTGTCTTGTAATGTATATTCATGTTATGAGTGTTGTTGAGCACAAAACTGCAGCTTTTAGGGTTTAGAAAGTGTTATTAAACCCCGCAAACCTTCAACTAAGTACAACACAAAGAATGAAATGTGCCAGGCCAGCTTCTGAAGATACCCCTGAAAGAACAAATCCAAGTTAACTCCATTATTGACCAACAGTTATCCCATACATATTGCATGAAGTAGTTCTAAGCAAATGTAACTGGAAACAAAACCATATACAATCACTATTTTTGACCACCAAAGTGGGGCAGCCATAAAAATTACTGGCAGAGACCATCTAAATAAACAGTGACTATTAAGCCACTCAGTAGAGTGATGAATGTAAATTGCACTTGTCATTATACAAGTGGATCTTTGGACAATTTTTGGAATTTCTTAACATGCGTGGGTGCTTTAGCAACTCATTGCCAAGTACGTTTCTGCACCATCCCAGTATTTTATGTTTTTTCCAAATTGAATGGAGCCAAGTGACAATGTGGATTTTACTACTGCACAGAAACAGTACAAGCTCCCAGTTAGATGTTGCTACATGGCAAGGTTAGTAACCAAGAAAAAGCAGCTGTATCCCCAGGTAACACTCAGCACTGCTGGTGAAACTCAGCAATACACTCTGAACTTTGAGGTCAAATCCTTTGTTTCCTTAGTCGAGCAATAAAAATAAAGCATCATATTTTCAGACTACTGCTTCCGTCTATGTATTTAGTTTAAACAATCTTACAAATCCAGTTCTACTGATTTCAGTTTTGTTTTTCATCTACTTCAGATTCTGCCATCACAAGTCTGAGGCTTGAGAAAAGATGTGAAAGAACACTGGTCTCCCCTCTGTGAGAACAATGAATGCTTTTACTATTTCTTAATGCTATGATTCAAAAATGCCACTTCATGACTTTGTCACAGAAAGATCATGGTAGCACGGTGTACACATTGCCCTACCAGTCTCTAAGAACATTCAGTCTGAATGAAGTCTAATGGTTCGAAGACACATTGGTAGTGTGGACCCAGAGTGCAATCTGCTTCTCCAAAAGCCATCAGGTCCATGCAATCACCACTTAGTGCAAAAAAAACCCCCAACAAACCCAAGATATGAAATACAGTTTATTTTATTAAACCTCTCATGGTGTTTAAGTTTGTTCCAGATTCTTTGAGCTGGCATTTCTGGTATAATGTCTCATGGTGGTTTCTGTCAGGATCCAGACAACTGTAAATAAAACATTAAAAGCTTTTAGCTTTAGCAAAGTTTTAGCAGTGCAAATATGAAAGGTTATATTATAGCCATTTGATGCTAATTTATCTGATGATTTTAATGCAAGACAGACATTAAAACCTCAAAGAATTTGCTTAATTTTACACAGATAAGATTACTTAAAGATGCCTTCAAACACAACAGCTCAACTGTTAAACAAGCATGTAGTAAGTTGTTCCATCTCTGCAGGAACTTTGAACAGCACTAATTTTTTCAGAGGCTTGCAGATGTCTGGTACCTGCATGATGATTATGAAACTCAATTAATCTACATCCTGCCTCAAGCTTAGGTTCCGAAGGCACAGAACATGGAATTTATTTGCAAGTCAGACTGCCTCACCCTGCACAGGTGTGTTGTACTATGTATGGAACCACACACAGTTGAAATGCATCAAATTCCTTTAGCAGTTGAAATTCCTAAATTATCCCCAAGTCCTTGTACTCACCTTCAGTAACGAATGCCCACAGACAATGTGAACAGCAGTCCTTGTTAAACTGAACTGTTTAGCAGCATTTGCACACAAACTGCTCGAAAGACCTTTCTGTATACATTGGGTGCTGACCACTATTTTAGTGAGGGCAGTGTTCAACCAGGAGGAACATCAGTCTGAGGTCTTCTCTGTAAATAGCTGTAAACTGGTCTGTCAGGCCAGGTCAGCTGATTTTAAATTCTCAGCCACCACTGCAGCTTTCATTCAGATGGCAGAGTACAGCACTGGAGAAAGAGGTTTTCTCCATACAGTAGCTAAATGCCAAATTGATGAAAGATGGAAAACTGCTGTTGAAAGACTTAGCAAAATTTAAGTTTTATGATGCACCCTATGATGCCTTTTACAAGCACAATTTCACCCCTGTTGGGAACCTGCTTAACCATGGCCATGCTGAAGCAGATAAATCTTGTCAAGTCCCCATCCCTACAGAGATGTACAATGTGCATTAAGATGATACCGACCTATGAGTTTCACTCATCTGCCTGCTGTACTGTTCCTTTCTCGGAGACATAGATACCATCCAAGAATTTCCTGATATCCTTGTTCTTGACTGTGGTGGCTTGCTGGATCAAAGCAGCTGCAGACAAAGTGAGACCATTAGCACAAAGCCAAAAGGTCCAAGCCAACTTGCAGCCTTTGTTTATGTTCCAGTATTTCAACTAACAAACAGGACTGTAATCTAGAGTCAGGAATTACCAACTTCAAATCCTGTAAGGTCTAATGAAAACAGGATGCATTTCACTGAGCTCATCCTGGCAGCTCGGGGCAGTGGCAGTTCATTACTGCACACACGTACAGCTGAAAAGCTGAGAAGTTTAGTCCAAAAAGACCTAAGTACTGACTCAGAGAAGGTTGTTCTGTGGATTTGTAAAAACATCTCCAAGCTTTGAAACAGCATAAGGAACTATGAAAAGCAATTACAGTGACTAGAGCAAAAAAAATTCTGGCCTGTTGTTTACCTCAGGGTTTGAGGTAAGGAGTTTGCTAAGCTGACATCTTCAGATAAGTTTCCATACAATCTTCCACACATCTACTTTCACAAACCTGAATTGGAGACCAACTCAATGTCATTTCCTTCAAGGATCAGCTCATCTTTCTGGGCTTGAGATACTGCACAGGTAACACCTATGGAAAGGCAAACACAGAATCCCCACTGTTGAAGATGTTCGGTGTATTAAATAAACAGTATTAATGTCCTGTCCCAGTTTGCATATCTATAAAGTAGTATTCAAGACAATAGTTAGCTTCTGTGACCTTGTTAAAGAGAGTCCCTCAAACCCATTCCAGAATTGTCCTCCCTCACACAGTTTCAAAATTTCAAGATTAGTGCAAGTCATGCTCTGGATTGAAAGCTACTAAATTGACACTCCTGCTTACCCATTATTACATTAGGGCATCAATCACCAACATTGTGTACAAGCCAGTGATTTTGCCAGCAAGGCTCTGTCAGCCAGGTGGTGCCATTTCCCACAGGCTTGTGCTCATTAAGAGAACACTGGAGTCACCCCAATCAAAAGCTATTAAAAACCCCTGCCCCCTGTCATGTCATGTACTGTGTTTATACTAGCAATGCTGCAAGTACTCCCAAGGAGTAAACACGAGGGCATCCGAGAGTCTAACAAAAAACTTGCCATATGTAAGGAGAATAACAAAAGTTCTTACAGTTTGATCTTCTTAATCAAGAGATAACAGCTTTTAAGCCAGCCTTTTACTAACAGTAAATACTGACTTAAAAAAAATCAAATACAATGATCAAACCCACCCTTAATATCCCACAGCAAATCAAAAACTCTAACTCTGCACTCTTATCTACCAGTGTTTTGGGAAAAGTCTAATGCATTCTTCTAAAGGCACCCCAAAACATCATCAGTTACATTAAATATCCTTACCCATACCCTCACCAGAAGTGGAATTACAAATGGATATGGGAAGTCTCTCCTACAGTCTTTATGTAACTGTGTTTATTACGTGTTTTGTTGCCTCCTTTCAGAAGTTTAACAAGCTCCATCAAGTGCCTGCTCTTCTGTTAGACATTTTACTGAAACTCCCAAGTGTGCAAGATGTAAAAACAGGTAATAAGATGCCCATTTCTAAGTTTATTGTGCATGCTTCTAGATAATCAGCAAATTCGAACTACAACACCTCAAAGACCAAAACTATGATGTGGTATGAAACTAGTTCATGTATCATGTTTTTAAAACAGAAACAGAAATCTAACACTAAGCACCTGCAGGTTACCAACTATAAACACTGTCAAGATCTCACAGGGATGAAAGTAAATCCTGGACTCTTTGTATACAGTAACTCCAGACTAGTTATTAGCTAGCTCTTGCTACTAGAAATAAATTACAGAAGCATCATTAATAATAATTCTAAACAGTGGCAAAGGTGTCATAAGAAGATTGCATAAATTCAGACAAGCAAATGCTGCTCCAACCATTATTCAGCATCTCCCAGTCTCAGTGGCAGCGCCCAAAGGAAACAGCTTGGAAAGCCGAGTTAAACCCAGCAGAATACGCCTCCAGAAATGCTCACCTGGCCTCATCCGCACTCTGCGAATGTACTTCTCTCCCAAGAAGTTTCGGATCTCCACCAGTGAGCCATTATCCTGTATGACTACATTGATTGGGAAGTGAGCGTACACCGACCTCATCTTGTAGCGAAAGCCCTGGGATACAGGACATAACCAGAAATTGAAAGCAGAACATGCCCAAAAGGTAAAACACGTGCATGAAGCTTACAAGAGAAAACTAAAGCAAAAAAAAAAACTTCTTAGAAAAGGGCAGGACACCGAGCCCAAGAGACACTCGTGCTTTCCTCCACCCACAGAACTTGTTTGACAGCAAAGGCAAGACAAAAAGCAAAAGGAGGAAGAAGCTACACCTTGGATGCTTAGAAACGCTCTCCACAAAGTTGAAGGCTCTCACCCCAAGTAACAGAGGGTGGCAGTTCTGCGGCCTCCAAACACAACTTACCAGAGTGACCCCCTTGATCATGTTCTGTACATGGCTGCAAATGGTGCGAACTGTTGCCAGCTCCTTTCTGTTACCCCACCACTTGTCAACACGCAGCTGCATCGAAAACACATTAACAAAGCTTTCAGCTACACTTCAAAACCGGCAACAGAATCATTTTGTGACAAATGAGGAGCAAAACTTTCAGGTAAACTACTTAAAGCCCACCAAACAAAACCACAGAGCTATTTTGTTTCTTTAAAGACTACTAAAGGCCCACCTGCCTCCTGTCTTTTAAATACTAACCCTCAGACGTGAGAAACATTTGTTTTCTCCATGTCTTGCCAATAACAAGTCTTCGAAAGAGTTGGGGTAGATAGATACGGACTCTTAAGCTAAAAGATGTATTAGCAATTCCTGAGCATGTTGTTTTAAAGTCTGTCTCCTATGCATAATCAACTTAAATGAAACACTGTGTGGATCCACTGTCTTACTGCAACATTTGATCTTTGTGAAATAGTAGCTGAAATCACTCACTCTTGATATTTTCTTATACTTTTGAAGATAGGATAAAAACACCAAACATCTACTTAGAGAACATCTGGTCTCCTAGTGTAACTTGCAGTTTCTGGGAATCAAATAAACTAATTTTTATCCTCTAAACGAACCAGTTTTAGAACAGCATCCAAAGATCAACCCCTTTCGCTGTAACTGACTGTCACTACAGAAGAATGCAACCAACACATTCACTCCAACATTACACGAGTGCAAGACTCCCACAGTGCCCGAGGAGGCCCCAGGCTTCCATGAGACCAAACTCCGTCAGAAAACAAGAGTAAGCAAAACCAACCAAACAACACACCCACAGCTGAACATTTTCGGTCACTCTCCCACA
>VYZQ01041939.1:79582-90933 GCA_013400655.1 Mystacornis crossleyi | reverse complement strand
ATCTTTCCCAGATGGCCAGGTAGTGGCTATTCCATTGGAGTCACCATATGTTCTAAAATGAGTGACTCACATCTCTGTTTAACATTTAGATCTCTGAAAAATGCCCAGAAAATCAGAGCTGGAGACCAAGACCCTCCTGCATCAGAGGGAAAAGCAGGTTCTTCCATGGCAAATTCTGAAAGTCAAATCATTATCCCTAATGGAATAGCCATGACCATTCTCCTGGAATAGCACTTGTCTCCCAAGACAAGGGACTGGACTGGTTGATTTCTGCATGTTTCCTTTCCTTGTGAGGCTGAATACAGATAAAAGAATGTTATTTTTACAACTTTACAACATTGTCTGTTGTTGCAGCCAAACACTTTGGCTTGAACATTTGACTTTTGATAGGCGTTAAGTAATGCACAATAAATTCTCATCCAAAAGAAAGAGAAATACAGGAGCACATGGAAAGCAAGCTCTGGGCACAGAACAGTTAACACCGGCCTCTTGTCCACTCCACATTTTCCTTAAAAGCTGCTGTGAAAAAATCTGTTTTCTCCCCGGAAGTATCATGATTGAAAGCAGCAACTTGAAAACAGCAATATTTTTATGGGCTCCTGTGAAGAGGATTCTCCAGTGCTCAGTAGGGTGAATTCAACCTTCTCAAAAACACTGATCCCATTATTCAGTTTTGGTAATTAAAATGTTTTCTAAATGATTGTTCCCCAGCAGGAGGAAATTGATTAATTTTAACACATCATTGTATTTTAGCATGGAACAACGTTGGGGTAATTTTTCCTCTTCTCTTGTTCCCACCATTTGCAGATGAATTATTTAGATGTGAAGATTTGTCTACTGTGTTTGACGTGAAGCTTTAGGGAATAAGTGGAGAAACCCAAGGAGTGCCTCATCATTTGCAAGTTCAATTTCTTTCTATTTGGATATTGATTAGCACAGCACATATCACGAGGAAGCGGCTTGACTAAGAGAACATAAATGTGATTTTAACAGAATTTACATATTTAGAAATGCATTTAGGAGTTCCATTATATGCTGCTTTTTAAAACAAGTTGTTTCATTTTGCGGGGATAGTTTGGGTTTTGTTTTGGTTTTTAAATTAGGCAACAGAATCTTATTTAATTCAAATGTATTTTAATGACACTATCAGTAGCATTTACCAGCATAGTACCTTTTTATTTGAGTCCAAATTCTGAGTCCTTTGAAATACACTTGTTAACTTCAGCTGGTTTTTGGTGAGGCTCTTAATTGCTCACAAGTGTTAGAAAAGCTGAAGCAAAGGACAGCTGGACCTGGACAGCTGACATCAAACACTGGTTCAAAACTAGATCCTGTCCCAGCTGAAGAAAAGAGATGTGTGTATCTCACAATTCTGTCACAGCAAGCAATATTTTGAATAATTAAGATTATTTTGTGTTTGTGTTCATCTTCTGTGGCATTTTGAGTAGAATCAATGCCACCACAGATAACTTACACTAAATAGTCTCTTGAAATAGTGTTTCTCCTGCTCACAAAAATTTTTTACAACAGCTTCTGCTTGATTAGAAGGGAAATCCAATATGATTTTATCAAAGAAGAAAAGTTTGCTTACATATCTAGTTCTATTTTCAAGCAGACTTCAGATAGCTGAGAAAACAATCAGATCTTCTGGAATGAACCTATGATCATCCAATTGCACAAAATACAGCAACAAACTGGAACAGAACTACTTGGCTTTGGACTTAGCCGCAACTGGCAGCAGTCACCTCCATAAAATTAAGAGAAATGAGCAAAGCAGACTGATCTATAGCTAATGCAGGACTAATTTGCCTAGGGATGCCTACAGTGCTCCCAAGAACTTTGCACAAGATCTTGGAGCACTCTACAAATATGTTTAGGTTTAAAAAAATATCAGGAGCATTAGTATGCCCAGAAAATAGAAGGCACGGGTATTAGAGACAGCTTTTGACAGAGCCAAGAAAGGTTTCTCCTTATCTGATCCTATAACACAACACTTCTGGCAGTAGGTTTATCAAATAAACAATATTCGCTATAACATTTATTACTTAATATCAAATTTACTAAAGTGCTCAAGGGTCTCAAGCAGAATGAAGGCCTCTATATATTATGTAAAGACACACAAAGAAACTGTGTCCTTAGATACTAACTGTCCTACATATCTCTGATGAAAGTCTCATCTTCAAAGAACACAAGGCTTCAGTGCAGTTGAATATCTCAGCTGCCAGCAATTTCCATCATCATGGACGTGGTTTGAAACTCAGCTTTGAGAGAGGCTTTAAACAATCAAAAGTGCTGTCCTTCACACAGCAAATTTATAAGGTATGTTAAACACACCACTGAGCAACACAGGATATGTTTTTGGCTTACAATGTATAGATTGAAGTCTTGTGTGCAATTGAAAATATTACAGTAGGAAGGAGAATGCCATGAGGACCGCCTTATCCTATTTCCAGACACCTCAGTTTCTCATGCCTTGGAATAATTAGCTTTAGCTAGACTAGAAGAATTCTTTGTTCCTTATTAATTCCTCCTAGGCTACTGCGTTAATATAAGAAAATACTTGTATAAAAGGTTTTTTTTTTAATGACAGGCAACATGCAACACAAGTCTTCTTTTAATTCCTGCACATATATCCAAGATTTTACCTGGGAATAGAGTCTGCCTGGCGGCTGGGGGTTCATAGTGAAACGCAAACACTCTAGCACTGCTCTCTCCTGGAGTGGGTCAGATGGCCTGAACAGGGACCACAGCTGCTGAAACATCTTTCTCCCTGTGGCTGGAGCATTCACCTGAAGTGACATAACTTTTTAAGGCTGCATTCCTCACACTGCTCACCAGGATGATTCAGGAGAGCAGATGTGCTCACCCTCACACACAACGAGTCAAGCTCATCCCTCCCTCCTAACAGGGCTATTTTTATGCACATTGACTTGCACCATTTCTTCTCCAGAGCTCTAATGCAGGAGTTAAGGCTTCACAGCACTTTTTATTTTTGCCATCCAATGGAATAAATAAGTGGTATTGGAAGCACCATGGAATATGGGAAGAAAATGCTTTTAAATCTAAAAAAGTGAGTCTTCTGTAAAGAGAGTCAATGCTCTCAGGAACATGGGGGGATTTTGGGGTGTCCTGTGCAGTGCCGGGAGTCAGACTTCAGTGATCCTTGTGGGTCCCTTCCAGTTCAGGATATTCTACGATTCCCTGGTTCCCAAATGGGTTCACTGAAGAAAATCCAGCATCATGCTCCCTGCTGACAACGGCAAAACCAAGCAATGGCCAAACTGAACCCATGTTACGTCAGCAAGTGAAAAGCAGCACACCAGTCCTACCCTCTCTGGGTGCTGCGAGCACAGTTCAGCAGCACAGAACAATCAGAGCCCAATACTTCCATATCCCTTTGGCTAAATACACCAGGCTATATTACCAACATTTACATCCCAGCAGCACTTCTGCAAGCTCAGGATATTCCCCTTCCCCTTCAGCAGTCTGCTCATTGCTGGGCTATGTGTGAACACCAGAGCCTATTGCATTTAGAGTACCTGTGCAAACATGTTTCCCTTACAAAAGTCAACAGCACTATGAGTTTATATTCAGCTTCCAGTGCACATTATTTTAAGTAGATCTCCTGCCTTTCAGTGCCTGCATGCAAAAGAAAACACCACTCTGTACTACAAGGGGAACACAGACCCTAAAACTGTCCTCTGCTTAATGCTCTGCCAAGCTGCCCCTCAATGGGAAACTTAACCCTTGAGAAAGCCTAAAGGAAGGCTGGGGCGGTTAAGGCAAAAGACCTGCAGGACAATAGTAGAACAGGGGAAAAAACCCATCTGCTACAAAAAATTGGGACCATGCCTGGATTATCTAGAAACCATCAGTGTCAGATGCTGGACACTAATCAGTGCAGCAGCATCCTGCTAATCATTTATCTCTCTTTCTGTCAAGCAAAAGGCTTTTGCACACCGTACACAGATCTGATTCCTCACTTATACGTTCTCAACTCAGTTATTTCTGAGTAAGCCTTTAACCTGTTGCTGAATTTTCTTTAGTTGTCTCTTTGTCCCTTCTTGTTTATTTTCTTAATTGTGTTTCTTTTTCTCGCTTTTTCTATATATAAGTGACTTCCTGTGTCCTTCCTACCCACACACCTCTGCCTGCCAAACTATTTCCCGTTGCCTTTCTGTTTAACATCGTTTGCCCCTTATTTAGAGTTCCCATATTTTTTGCATCTTATAGATCTGAGCAGGAGGAACAAGCTCAGTTTCCAGGCTGAGCTCAGATCATCTACAAACAATCCCACGGAACATATTTTGAGAAATAAATTTCACTTACATCTTCATGAGCCAAAGTGGCACAATATAAATCAAAATAGAGTAAGAAAAACAGAAGTTTTCCAGATTCCTGTGGATTGGAATGGATGTAGCATCTGCCTCAACTGTTAAGAACACCTACTGCATTCACTCATTTGCTACCTTCTGACCACAAGCAGCAGATGGTATTTTATCATTGCACAGACCTCAGTTTCCATAAATCACAATTTCTGCCCTGCAGAATTCATAATCCAGTGCTGGGTAACAAGTGGATGGATCCTCTCCTACAACAGGCAGTGCAAATGAGTCTCCTTCCACTTGAAGCTCACAAATTTTTCTATATATTGGACCACCAGAATTTAATATAAATGAATATTCTGTAAATATAATTCACCACTCTTGTGATTTTGGTGACATTCCCAGTAGGCCTCACTGCAGAGACTCCATCTAATCAATCTTCAATTACTATTAACACATCCTATAGGCCACTGATATCTTTCCTGTCCAACACATAATACATAATTTAAGACACTATGATGGCACTAAAGAATCCAACCCAAAGGACTTCCTGAGGTAATTTACACTCACCACCACTAAAGAAAACTGATTTGTTGGAGTACTTAATTTTCAAGTATATTGCAGTGTTCTGGCAAAGTTATTACCAGTAGTTCTGGTCACTGACTGCATTGCTGTACTCTGCTCCTCAAAACAAGTTCTACATAACTCAGTGCAATGACATTTCCAGCCAAAAGATTACCTGGATTAGTTAGGGTTACATCCAAAAATCATCATTCAGGGAAAGCTTACAGAAAAACAGCAAAACCATCGCTCCTACATGATACATGTTCAGCTCTATCATTCTGCAACACTACAGCTATCAAAACTCATCACAGCTAAACTGAAGCTCAGAGTTACAAATGATAATTTTTAAATTTGTTCCTTCATTCATTTACCATAAGGTCTTCCTTTACAAGTAAAATGAAAATTAAGCATTATTATGAAAGGATGGGAACCATCTCACCAAACTGAAGTACAAAAGTTGGATGCCTGGCCTGCTCTGGTCAGGACTAGCAGACTGACAAGGGCTACCTTGAGCTCCATGGAGGAAGTGGGCAGGCAGAAGGCAACTCATCCTAAAGGTGATATCCTGTGCCAAAACAAGCCTCCAAAAGCCCAATTCTTTGCAAATAAACACAGGCATAGAACACCTCTCTCCTTGGAGTTTCAGGGCATGACTGGTCACACAGTGTTCAGAGAAAACATTGCATAATAACACCAAGAAGTAGGTTTTCTGATGCTTGAATTGCATCTATAAAATAAATGACTGGTCCTGTTTGGTTGATAAAATGCCCACACGGAATATGCAGGAAAAAGAAAATTACAAGAGGAGAAGGGGTGAAGGACAATGCTACATCAGACATTTTTCCTCATATTGAGGAATGGTAGGTGTTATGACTTTAATGGTTTTGATTTGCCATATCCATTTTAACACAGAGAAGTTAATACAAGTTCAAATTAATCAGCCAGCACTACTTTAAAACAGTATTTACAGCTTGTGCATTTAAATGAAGGCAAACAAAAGTAAAATTTATGCTATAATAAAGTATCATTGTTTTAATTCTTTAATAGAATTAAGCTAGCTGTGGCAAGTAGATAAAAGCCCTTTGAATAGTGAAACATTGCTGCAGTTTGTCTTCTCAGGGCTCCTGCTTCTAAGAATATTTATTATTTTCCTGTTCCTCGAGAACCATAAATGACACAGCAGGTCAACGAGACAGTTTCCATCTCAGTCTGGGTATTTCCATCCAGAACTAGAGTATAATTCAGTCTCCATCCCCAGGTAACCCCAGCCTCTCTCTTTCCACTGTTAACAAAGGGCTTAATACTGGACTTCCTCCTGAGAAATAAATTCTATACCTTGTGCTAACCCCACAGCTTGACCAGGGCTGCATGGAATGAAAATGAAAGCAGCATTTCCCAGTGCATTCAGAGAGCAGGAATCAGCCCCAGTGCACAGGGGGCAGTGGCATTTTTGTGGAGTCACTGCCTATCAGTAGGTACTGGACTGTGATGCACCGCTCATGTGACACGATGAGTGTCACAGAAGTCACCTCCCAGTGTCCTGTGCTGTGCCAACAGTGTGTTGGCTGCTAAATGACTTTCCATTCTTCTTTATTTTTATGCAGAGCTTATTTTAGAAAGGTTGTACATCAATCTGGAAAGTGCTGTGAACATGATGTTATCGTAATGGTACCATATGCCAGTTGACTACTTACAAATTATCCATGCTTCCCTCATTTGGTAGATTTTAAAAGCACGGTAAAGAACTTGATTCTCCTCATGCTTACACTGGATTTGTACCAGTGCACCTCCATGTTTTATACTGGTAAAAAAAAATATTTGTATCAAAACCCCATCAAAGCTTGAAAGGCTCTTAAAACAGTAATGTCCAAACATTACTAACATTACTACTACTAATAGTAGTTTTTACTATTCAAGTAATTGTCTCAAAACCAGACGAGAGTGTTAAAGATTCAAACCCTATTAAAAAAGTAGTATATGCTCCAAAACACCTTATCCATCCCTACAATCTATAGATATAGGTTATATCCTTTAACTAAAGAGCTTTAAAGCTGTTAATTTACCTTGCTGATTTGGCCCCTTTAGGAGGCCACTGTGAATTCCAGTACTCCCCCTGATCATTTTTCTATAGCTTTTTCCTACTGTCTTTGTTCCAGAGAAATCAGATTTTCATTTGTTCACAACACTACATAAACCTTGCAAAAAATTGTGTACTGTAAGGCTTGTGATGAAACAGGAGGTTAGCAAAAGTCTAGATCTTAACAAGGAATCCAAGATAAAAGGCTAAGTAAAATTTCAGCTGCATATCTGAGCTTAGAAGAACCTGGACCTATCTCCACTCATATCTACCAGTTAAATATCAAAAGAATAAAAATCAAAACAAACCAAGGAAAAAAAACCCAACACAAACTTGTTCAAAAATTCCTCATTTGGGCAACCTTTCAGCTGTCATATTCTGGCAACTTCTATGGTGCCATTTTGACCCTTTAAAATATTTTTCAGAGTGACTATTAGTGCTTATGAAATGTTTTGGGTGAAAAAAACGAGAATGAAGTATGTGAAGTTAGTGTACAGAACCATTTTCACTCAGCTGCTCTCTCTTACTCCTCCTCCAGGCAGAGCACATGTTTAGCAGTGAATCTCATTTCAGCCTCGTGCCTATTCATTCATTCATTTAGCCTTTGTTCTCAGGCTGGAGAAATTCTCAGTGCCAGTTAGTACTGCAAAGGGAAAAGTGAGCTCTAAAGTTCTGCTGTTGTTTCCAATCTGGTGTGAGTTGGGTGTGCTCTTCATTCCTGCTGCATTTCTGTGAGCAGGCTAAGTGGTGACCTTCATCTTGTACCTCTCTGCCTCACTCAGAAAGAACCTTTTATACAAATTTCAGTAGTTTCCCTTTAGAGCAGCAGCCAGACAAGAGAAACAGCTTGGAGGGCTGAGCACTACTGGTCAGATACAAGTGTTTGTAAACACACTCTTCCTGGAGAATTCTGCACTTGTCTTTGGTCATCTTGACCGAATATCTCAGATTCTCTGGGTTGCAGCCCACTCTCACAGCTACTGAGTTTGATCTTCACAACGGTGTGGGATATTGTCTCTCCATAAATTCGGTACTTTATCTGTAATTCATAAGGTAAGGGTCACATTCTACAAACTCTTAAACAAAATTCCTCCTCTCTACGTGCACACACCGATTATACATCACTCACAGGATTCACAGAGAAGTATCATATGGCTGAATTCTTCCGGCAATCTAAAACATTCTGTCTGGGATTTATCTCCTCTGAGAGTGGTTCTTTTAATTTTCTACAAGCTTCGTCATCTCTCTCTCCTTAACATATAGAACTTCCCCACTGAGGTTTCAATCAGTTTTGTGCAAAGGAACATATGGGTGGCTCTGGCAGCACGGTCAGTCAGCACAGCACAGAACAATGAGGGGGACTTTTTTCCATCTTTTCAATTAACATCTGAACAACCCTTTCTGGGGGTAACTCATTTATTCACAATGGTAATTGTAATTATTTCTTTGATCCCAGGTTTCACATATTAGTCTTTTTCATAATATGTTGAGACAGTCAGGGCAGGAGACTGTAGCCTAACAGGGATCCCAAGTGCTATTTGAGACACAGGAGGAAAACCAAGAGTATCTGCATTGGGCACCAGATCCAGCGTATGTCTCCCAGGAAAATGAAATGCTGGTGGCACAGCAACTGGAGACCAGGCAGGATAGCCTGGGGTACATAAGGAGGTTGTGAGACCTGAATCCTACAGGCATCTACAGCATGGTCTTAAGTCCGTCACAATCCCTGCAGGAATTCCCAGGGACTTTGGTTTTGAATTGGCACCAGACTCTGCTTCTTGCAGCCTCACAGGTTCCTTTGCATGGATAGGCAAAGGAGAGACGGGCAGTGGAAGTGCCTCCCATGCCTCCCGGCATTCCTCTGCAAGATGCAACCAGAATGGACATATGTGCCTAAGATGACAATATGACAAAAGAAGTGTAAATAGGTAATTCAGACCCAAAGGGGATGGTTTGGGGGAGCCCACCACACTTTAGGCACCTGGGAGTACACAAAGGCCAACGGCAAGCACACATGCTGCAAGAACAAAAAGGTATAAACCAGTGCAGGCACCATGCCCGCACTCCCCAATGCCTGCAGCCCCCATGTTTTGAGAAAAAGACTTACGGCTTTTATCTAAAGTAACTGTGAACTCTGTAAAGTCTCCATTTAAATTCTCGACCCAGAGATTTGCACAGCAGTACTGCACAAAGCAGTAATTACATAGACGCTTTTAAATATGCAATGGTATGCAGCACTTCCCTTTTTAAGCTGAACAACCAAAGTACCATCATAAATATTATATCTAAATAGTAACCCAAACCACACGGTTTTGAAAACAATAACCAAGCACATGCTTTGCAGGAACACAGAATTAGAAATGATTTCACATACAAGAATAAAAGGTTTGCAAGAATTGTGATCACGCTACAGAGAAATAGTTTATGCAGGCTGTACTCGAAGGTATTTTCACAGTTCCAATACAATTAACTGTTTTCAGTGATTTATAGTTTTGCTGTATGCATTTGCTTAAATATTAATTCTGCTGGTATTTAAAGCACAATGGATTTTTCAAAGTGAAAATGGCTGAGTGCCCCATTCACAGTAAATACGGGACTTCTTAACAGGGATTGTTGGCTTCTGTTTGATACTTTGGACTATTAATTTATATTTAATTTTAAAAAACAAGAGATCAAATTAATTCTTTCTCATAAGTAAAAAGCTGGAGCAACATAATGCAGCCTAATCCCATGTACTTAACATCAGCCAATTTGGGCTTTTTAACTAGAACTACAAAATTTGATAAAGTAGGTGACTGGGAGTGACTGGAAAGAAAGACAACACTGAGACCCTGTTTTGAAAAACAGATCGTGGCCACATGACCATTTTCAATGTGTCATATATTGAAACACTTTAACCATAAAACTTTCGCAATTCTGTAACAAATTTACTCAGGTATCAACAAGAAGCAGGAATATAACTAAGCTCAAGAGTTTGAACACTGAAGAAGCCTCTAGATGTTGTTACGGACAAATAAGAACTCATGCACTTGCCTTGAAACTGATTTTGCAGACATCTTTCACACATGCTTATTATCATTTATTAACCTCATCAAAGACAATTTCAGGTGTCCCACACCAACTTTAACAGACTCCAGAGCAGGTCTCATGAACGTCAACTTGTTCATAAACAAGACCAGATCCTTGGTCAGTAAAAGATCACCTCAACTCCAATCCTGTGATGAGACTGTTCAGTTGCTTTGGTTACCTTTACTTAGCAGTGCTATAACCAAGGCAATACATCTAAAAGAATCCATCCAGCAGGCACTACTCTGAGAAGGAAAATTTGTGGGATTTAATAACAAAGTGGACATGGAAGGAAGGTCCAAACAGCAAGAGGGAGAGCAAAGCTCTGTATGGACTCTAAGAGAAGTCCAAGCATGGAAAGGATTCTGACAGAAACTTAGATATCCCAGGATAAATCTTCTCAGAATTACTTAGCTCCATGATGTGAAATTAAGAGACATAATGCCCAGTCACCTAACCTGAGATTTCTATTACCAAAATACAGGAGTGAGAATGACAGGGGGCAGGATCTCCCCCATCTGACAGGTCGTGGAAGGCAGACAGGCTGTTCCGTTCGAGTTAATTTATGTGTTACATACTTATGTTCTAAATCAGGAGGTAATAAAGATATGAACTGTAGACTTCCTTTTAGTTAACTCCGGATTTTCTTCCTGCTGCGGGGAGTGGATAGGCTAAGCCCAGCGTGTAGTGGTCACAGGGGGCTGGAGATTTAAATAACAAGGAGCCATGGCTGCCTTGCTTTCACAACTATTGATCCTCTGCCCACCTCTCTGGATCAATCAGGGGCCCCGTGCTTGCAGCTGAGTAACCGGCATCGGATAAACACAGCCACCAAAACTGTGTGCTGTCACTGCCGATCTCAGCTGAGCACTGGGTTTGGGAGCTGATGTCCTGACACTCCTAAACTTCTCTCTTTGTTAGGAACGATGTGGCAGGGTGGCCAGAGTCCTGCCTAGGCAAAAGAAAGCAATGTTTGGCAGAAGCGAGTAGCACCAGTGAGAGTGAGATTCCACCCACTTCCCCGGCTCTAGAAACGCAGGTGTCGCTTACATACTGCATCCTACAACTTCTCCCTCCTGCCTCTCCCTACCCCTCACTCTCCCCAGGAGCCCCGGCAGGTACAGACGAGGGAAGCCGCCACAATCCGAGCAGCGAGGCGCCAGCCCGAGTCCACTCGCCCGCGCAGCGCAGCAGCCCGAGGATGGGGACACGCGGGGACACGCGGGGAACAAATCCGTCTGCTGCAAACAGAATAAAGTTCGTGCCGATACAACACCCCAGTAAACCACGCGGGGGGGGGAGGGAGCGGCGTGCCAGAG
>VYZQ01041939.1:41434-79389 GCA_013400655.1 Mystacornis crossleyi | reverse complement strand
TCCCCCTCTCTCCCCCCAGAAGCCCAGGCAGGTACAGACGAGCGAGGCCGCCACAATCCGAGCAGCGAGGCGCCAGCCCGAGTCCACTCGCCCGCGCAGCGCAGCAGCCCGAGGATGGGGACACGCGGGGACACGCGGGGAACAAATCCGTCTGCTGCAAACAGAATAAAGTTCGTGCCGATACAACACCCCAGTAAACCACGCGGGGGGGGGGGAGGAAGCGGCTTCCGAGAGACGCGTCGATAGGGGAGAGTCCTAATAAAGCCGTAAGATCGCACCCACGCACACATCTCCCAGCCCAGCACTTCCAAAAGCATCAACGAGAATCCAAAGATTGAGGGAAGGAACTGGAGAGAGACTGCCTCCCCCCGGCTCGTCCTGGATGCCTGGGCAGTTCCAGGAGGGGCAGGGCAGGGGCTTCCTCCCTCGCAGCTGGGGGGTGCAGAGGAAGCTCCTTGCCCGGCAGCAGCGCCAGGAGCAAACGGGGCATGGGGGGCCGCAGCTGCGGACACGGGGCTCCGGGGCCGCATCCCTGGCAGCGCCCAGCACCTGTCCCGACTCGCACTCACCTCGGCGAGTCCCGGAGCCGGCTCCGCGGGGCTGCGGCGAGAGGCGGCGGTGGGAGGCGGCGAGCGGAGCCCGGGCAGCCTCCGCCGAGCCGGGGCGCTCGCACGGGGGCACCGCGCCGATGCCTCTGCCCAGGACGGGCAGGCGATGCTGCTGCGGGGGACTCCGGGCGCCTCTTTGGCTCTGTTAGGAAAGTTACCGCGGCCACACGACCCACCTTAAACCCGCCTCCCCGCAGGACCCGGGGGAGGGGGAAGGAAGAGGAGGGAGGGAGGAGACGGGGGTGGGGGCTCGGAGCCGTTCTTTTCCCGGCGCAGAACCAAGTCACAGCAGCATCTCTCGGGCAGTCGGTCCGGGATGCAGGGCTGGGCGCACCAGCGCATCCCTGGCTCTCGCAGGCGCTGGGCTGGGGCCGCGCTCCACTCCCCTCCCCCTGGATTCTCTCTTTGACGTGCGGTACCAGCTTCAGAGCGCAGAAACTTTCCCGTTTCCTGCGGCGCTGACGCTGATTTTTGGCTTATTCGTTTGGTGATGGCTGGTTTGGCATCTCGTTATTTATTTAACCGTTTGTTGTTTGGGGGAAGGAGGATCTAGTCCTGATGTCTTGGGCTTTGTGTGTGTGTTTTGGGGTTTTTTCTCTGCCCGATTCGATTAAAATACATTAAATAGACTAGAAGGACAAAGAATCAGACCGCCACCACGGCATCCCAAGGTTGTCCCCCGAACAGTGCGCGTGGGAATGAGGAAGCAAACTATAGCCGAGGCAGAAACACTTGGTGGCTCAGCAGAGGCAGGAGACGGGGGGAAAAGCACGGCTCCCTGCCTCCTGCGGCTGTAAACCCGGGATCTCTCGAGCAGAGACCTCTCAGACTCCGCGGATGTGCTTAGAGGGAGATCATGCAAACTTCTGGACCCATTTCGAGGTGCCGGGTTTCCAACTAGAGGCACGCACGCAGCTGGAGGAGCGGGCACACACAGGCAGGCACACGCAGCTCGCAGTGCCTAAAGCAGCCCCTGCATGGGGAGAAGCTGGCTCGAGCTGATACCAGGCGAGGTTCAGGGGATGCTAATGGGGAAAAGCGAGGTGGAAAATCTACCTCTTCTCTAGCATCCTCTACCGTCCACAGCATCTGCCCTTGCACTGTCACATCGACTGCATCACTGCTGCTTTGGGGGTGGCTCAGTGCCACTGCATGCTCAGAGGCATCAGCCAGGGAACGAATCGCACCCCATGGTTGTCATTTTCTTCCTGAAAGATGTACCAGGAGTTACAAATGTATAATGATTAAAATCATTAGACCAAAAGGCTTATGACAGGTGATTTGAACAGCTGCACTAACGTAGCTCTTAGCCAGCAACCTTAACGCTTGCACAGGCTTTTCAAGATTAAATGCTCTACTTGTGTTATGTACTATTACTGATTGTATTCTAATTAGAATAATAGTGTTGGCTGTGATCCTGCTTTTTTAACATCTCACTATATAAGAAACACAAGACCAAGTCCCTTTTTGATAATAGACCAAAATGATTAAGAGAACTTTTTTTGTCACCGTAGCCACACGATGGATCCCCACATTGTACAGTTTTTTATGTCCATATGAGGCTGCCAAAATCCTTTGTCCTGCACTGTGTGTTTCTTGGTCACGTGCCAGTGCATGACTGCAGGTGATGGCAATGTTTCAAAAAGGACATAGTTTGGGCCAGGATTGGTACACTGCCTCCGGAAGGGACTCCCTGCAATCTCCCAGTCCCCGAAAAAACTCCTTCACTCCAGCACTGCCTTCGTGCCTCCACATTTCCAACCTTGCCTTGGTGTTCTGTGCTGGTTTGCAGCATTCTCAAGACCTTGCACCAGCCACCTGAGCCAGCAGCATGGGGCAGTGGGACATCCCTGTGTGCTGGAGTGGCTGCTGGAGAGATTCCTGCTTTCCAACCTCTTTTCCATGCCCAGTTCTTCTCCCTCACTGGCCCCACAAGCTATTTTTCTTCATTACCTATGGCTAAGGCAACCAAAGCAGGTTCTGCAGCAGTACTGGTGCCTGAGGTGAATTCCTCCCTATCTTTCCCCACCTATTTTTAATTATTTTTTACAAAAATTCTAATGATGACTATCAATAATAAATTAGAAATAATGTTTATTTATTAAATTATTTTCAATATTTAATACAATTCAATAGATCAAATTTGAATTTGATTTATTGAATAAATAAAGATAATTAGGTTTCATTGTTTGTCTACGAATATTAAAAATCACCAGTTGCTCTATACTGATGGCACTGTTTAGCACTCAGTTTTGTCACCATTTGGGGAACTATTTAGCATCCTTGATTTTTCTTTTTAAATGGTAATACACAGAGACTAAACCAGACCGCCTAAAATGAATTAGGCGAGCCTGCTGAGACAATTTTTTTCCCCTTGTCTTCCAGTGTTCTCTGTACAACTTTCCAAAGAAGTGGCCTGTCAAACTATGAGTGCCCTGGACATCAATGAAACTCAAGATACTACGTTCTGTTGTATGACTTTTGAGAGATATTTGAGAAAAAGCATTCAGCCCCACTCGCCTTGCCTGTATAAAGTCCCATCCAGCTCGGTAATTGCCCATGGAAAGTTCTGGCATTCTCTGCGCTATGGTTGTCTGCTTGCAGGGTTGTAGATGTCATTAAATGCCAGTGAATGTGGCTATGGATGTTTCTCCATTTGAGGGTGACTACTGGAATACTCATTTCTTCTTGGTCTCTATTTAAATGCAACCCCCTTCCAAAAAGACATTCAGTACAAACTGCACTACATTGCAGCACACTGGTTCTAGTTCAGTGCTCCTGTTTTTAAAATATGTAGTTTACAGAAAAAGATATAAAAAGACAGTTTGGCTTCTTTCTTATTATTGTTGACTCAATGAGTCTAGACTAGAGTTATAACTCTGTAACTCCAGATGAATCTTCAAGCTTAGCCAGATTCTTTCATAAATCAGAATGAGTTGTTGAAATTCTGAAGGACAAAATAACTCTCAGTTATGAGTGCACAGCCTCAGTTTGGTGAAATGATATCTGGTTATCCCCAGGAAACCTGAGCACCAACATGAAAATGAGAAAAGAATTTGCAAAAAAAAAGGCAAGAAAAAAAAAAGGCAAGAGTGTATTATGAGAGTGACTCTGCACAGAAAACTGCTTAATAATTCCGCTGATAAAGTGTGAGCCAGAGAAGAATTCATTTCCCTCTCCCAGAGCTCAGCTGGGGTGACAGGAGTTTAAAGAAGAGCAGCTCTTTCATAAAGGTGAGCAGGTATGTCCTTCACACAGACAACAGGAGTTTGAAAACACTGAAGTCACTGCGAGCTTTGCCGTTGACTTTTGGGGAGGCGGAATTTTACCTTTGGAAAAGATCTGCTGAATAAAAACAGCCACTTGTAAATGTTTTCTCTTCAAAGTCCATTCACCTTTCAAGAGCATTTTGCTGCTTTCATTTGCTTGCTTGCTTCTACATGTCCAATTCAAAACTAGTTCCTCTCCACTTTTTCATTTTCCATATATTCTTTTTGCTTAAAGGGGAAATTGGGCCTCAGAAAACAACAGCAAATTGAATCTTGCTATTGTTTGTAAAAGCACAAGTTATCAACAGTGGAAAATTATTATACTGTTAATATTAAAGCTCAAGAAATTAAATATGCATCATTTGTGTCTGAATGAGCAATTACTACTGAAAATAATGCTTGAAAATGAAAAACAAAGCTTTTCAGACATAACATGAATTTTAACTTGGTTTTTTTTAGAAAACCAATCAGGGTTTTAGTTTATGCATCATTCTGTTCCCCACAATAATACTCTGTCTGTGCAATCAGTGATGATAAATGGTACATAATTGTAAACTTGATATTGGTTTTCAATATTGAATTCATCATCCTGTCCTCTTAACACATATTAAATACTTTAAAGAATTTATATATTTGTTTGATTTATCTGTGATTTTTTTCCAATACGTAAAATTTATTAGTTTTCTAGTTTTTGAGGAACTAAGAGTAGACAACATCATTAATAACACTGAATAATAGCGTTGTCCTCATTTATGCCTGACTCCCTTCTACCAATACAAAGTGTCCAAATCAAATACAAACATATTAGTTGTAGGCAGTGTAGAAAATACAGTCTGAACTAGAGCCAGTTCTGCACAGGTTTTGTTTGACTTTCCCAATCCATCCCTGATCTCTCCAAATAAGGATAGCAAGAATCACATTAATTTATCTTTTCCCACATGAGGGACCCTTTAAAATTACGAAGATTCGCTCAAATATTTCCAATGCTCTTAATGAACAAGCAATGAAAACATGGTCAGAAACCATTAATCCTGCATTACAGTAGCAAAATATACAGAAATTTTTTGTCCAATTCAAACAGACGCTAAGCATTTAAGGCCTGCTTCAATCATGTCAATTGTTTTTTTCATTAACACAGTTTTTAAGTCTGCTCCCCAATCATAATAAAAAGGACACTCAAAATGAGTTAAGAACTGTCCAGTGACTAAGTAGTTTGTGTAAATCTTAACCTATAGGAGGTCAAATTCTGCTCTTAATCCTGTGTGTATGACCATCATTCTTAGTGTCTGCTATTTCTCTTAATCATGGTTTCTGCACTGCTCCAGGGCATGACATTTTCTTCTGCTTAGTATGGTGTAAATTTAAAAATAAACAAAGGATTTGGTAAGGCTGAAGAAAATAATTATGCAATGATGCAAATGAAGACATGGCCTTCATTCACCTGAACTGTAGCTGGTTACTTCAGGGAGGAATTTGATCCACTAAAAAAATAGCAGAGAAATTCAATTGTACACAACTATTACTCCTTTTATTATAAAGGAAATTGGATAAGAGACCAGCGTTCTACAAAATGGAGGGGTGGAATTCTGTGCTGCAGGATAGCTGTGACAGCTTTGTTGTATGAACAGACCAGCTCTTTGGGTGGCTCAGAATGGCCTGAGCAGGTAAAAGAGCTCCATGGAATCCATGGTTGGCTCTCGGGAGCCACAGGGTGTAATTCTGTAGGAAGCAGGATCCCAAGTACACCCTGGCATTCAGAGTGACATTCTGCCTTTATTTGGAGCACATGACCCTGGTAAGTATTGCGAAATGATATCAAAACAGATTGACGATCACTCTACAACACCTAAATTCTCATTAAAGAGAGTGATGCACATGAACTGAGAAGCTAAGAGGCCCCTCACAATGAAAAAACAGGAAAAGCAGCATATATAATGCATAATTAACAGCAATGTCATATAGGTCAGACTGCAACTGTTGGTTTTTTAGTGCAAATTCCTATGGGGATAACTGCCAGTTGAGATTTTTTTCTTTCATCCAGAAAATTCACACTGCAACTGAAGCAAGAAATCAATTGTTTCCAACCACATCTTCACCTTCTGGTTCTGAGAGCTAAAGGACAAATTACCTGTCATGTTCCTGTGTGTCTACAGGACATCCCTCCGAGTACTGCCTGATATGGAATCAAGGCTATGGGAGAAACCTGACCAATTCCCAGCTTTCCAACACCAGACAGGCATTTACAGGTTGAACATTATCATTATCAGCTGTATTTGTAATTGAGTTAATTATTTGAATTTTCTCAACCTCCTGAGTTTGTATCTCTTTGAATTTCCCTTTCACCTACATCTAAACACAAAGGCTGGAACAGCCATGAGCAAGCACAGACTAAAAAAGGGGCATTGACCCAGGAGCTAAAGAAGAATCCTGATTCTCTCCATCTGCCTACACCAACGCAGTGAGGCTCCCCAAAGTTCTGCTCCTTCACAAAGAAACCCAAAGGCTGCTCTACCTTAGGAAATTCCCATTTGGAGAAATCTGACCAAACTTCCAAGTGATAGCAAACCAGAAATAGAGTTAAAATACGGACTGAAGCAGACCAAAGTTGGTGGTTGGTATTCTGAAAGAAGTCCATAGGATACATTCGTTTAGACCATATTTACAATTACTTCTAAATATGCTGGGGCAAGTTTATGATCAAGCTTAACTGTTTTCCTCAAACAGCTGTCTCCACATCGATAGAATACTAAGGAGAGAACTTAAATCTGCAGGAAATGTACTGTTACAGCAATTGGCATTATTTGGACACATATGTGGACACATATGCTCACCTATGTTTTTATCAAAAGAAATTTTGATTCGCTGCTCTTATACTCAGTGAGGAATGGGTTTTGATTACAGAAAGAAGAGAGAAGCTGAAAGAAGCTGTGAATTCATCTTTAGGATCAATTTCTGCAGGAATTTTTACCCTGAAGTTTTAGGAACTAGTAGAATGCCAACACTGAATATAAACATTCTCTGAACTGAACCCCTTTTCTGCAAAACCCAGATTCCTCATTCCCAGTCCAAAACTCCACCACTTGTGCATCTCAGTGTGGTCTCCTCCCTCCAGCTGCAATGGGCTCAGCATGAGACTTTTGGAAAGAGGATCATTTGAATTTTTATCTGCTCTGGAAATTTTGTTACTGCTTTTATTCATCACTGCAGAGATGAGCAGCCTGCCAAGGCAGTTCACCTGCACAACACCTTATCCTGTCACAGTGAGATCTGAAGATGCACCTTAGATTGATTGCAAGGACTGTTAGACTGGACCACACATTATTTTATGCCTCACTTGCTTACCTGCAAAAGCAGAAACAGCATTCCATGTGCTGGATACTATTGACTTCTGCCCAGAATCCATGTTTTTCCTGTATATGCTATGGAGATGAAAATTAAAATGGACATTTTGAATTAAAAAAGAAATTAATCAAATCCTAGCAGAAATTCCCAGAAGTTCAATTCTGTTTTCAAAGAAAATCTAAGAAAACTTGGCTGCAAGTATGTCTTTTCATTTTCATCCAGCTCCATAGTCATTCACAGAATTCTAAGTCAGGCTCTAGCAGGAGTTGTACTCAAAATGACAGCCTGCCGTGATGCATTTATTTCTCTGGTTTGCCACTTTACAAGGGAAAAAAACACATTTCCAAGATATTTTTGGTAACATATGACTAAGTAGCAAAATTGAAACTAGGAAATTAATAACTATATGGCATTTCAATCTCATCAACTCTAATCAACATAAATCCATTCTAATTAAAACCTACAAATCCTGAGGATACCAAAGAGATAGCCCTCTGTTATAGGGAGATGGCAGCAACAGGTACATTCCATACAAATGGAGAGGATGCAAATCTCTGAAAGAGGCAAAGATGAAGCTGTACTAGAAGTTGTATTTTTAGAATACCACTAGATCCTAATAGTTGTTAATTGGTGAAATAAAAAAACTCCTAAATTTTGTCTTTTAAAACTTAAAAAGCACTTTTACAATCTAAATGAAGGAGTGTACAGCTTCACAGGCTGAAAAGGGTCACTAAGTTTATCGCAATCATTCCTATGGTTTTAGAATACGATTAGCCCCTGGTAATCCCTAATTGGCAAAAACAAACATAAATTTCATCCTTTAAAACTTAAAAAGCACTTTCACAAGCCAAACAGAGGATCTGAAGGAAGTGCACAACTTCACAGCCTGCAAAAGGTTACTAAGTTTATCACAATCATCAAACCAGAAATAGGACAGTGATGCAAAGCATGTTCTGATCAGAATGATGAATAACACACACCAGTTTAAAGAGAATAATAGAAATTATGTAATTGCACCAGAGCCTTTGTTTCAAAGTCAAAACGTCTCAACTCTTGAGTCTGTCTTTAGGACTTGATCAAAAGCCCATAAACATTAACAAGATTCTTTGCACTGACTCCCTTGGGCATTGCACATGTCCTTTATACAGTAGCTTCGTGCATCTTAAATCAGTTCAGGCAGCTCCTCATCTCTCCTACAGTCCATTAATCTTGCCCTTACAATTGGCATCAGCTTTTAAATACATAACTATAGGTGCCAAATCTATCTGATTCCGGTAACTTTTCATGTTATACCAAGATCAGTAATTCCCCTCTCCTCCTACTGCACTGTCAGGGGAAAAAAAAGGATTCAAACTGAGCTCGCGTGTTATTTGTGCACATCCACAGCAGCTATTACTGACACTTTGGGGTTTAAGGGGAGGACCCATCTTCACCCAGCTCTAAATCAGCTCTTTTAAAGAAGGCCTCTTTTGTCTGTTGGTGGTTTTTATCCCCAACCAGCAGAGATTAAACAAATGCATGTGTTTGGCAGGCAGTGGCTGTCACCCTGCCAATTAGCTCAGCAGGAAGCAAACAACCTGCTGACCTTCCTGGGCTAGCGTCTCTCCGAGGCAAGCAAAACAGGCTGTACCCAGTAGCTCAGACTGTTGTTATCATCTCCATCACAAACTTACCTTACCATTCCCTGGAATCACAGCAACAGTCCAGAGCCACTGAAGCGTAGAGCTGGAGGGAACCAAAGCCACCATTATGTCTGATGGTTTCCAAACTCAATTTGTGAAATCATAACAAGCGTTGCCTTTATTCTGTTTGCAACAGCCACTGACACTGAGGGGGTGTGGTGGTCTGTGCAGGAGTCCTGAGGGCTGACAAGGGTTTGCCAGACCAGAAAGCCTGGGAATCACTGATTTTACTACTGTGGCTAGGAACAAATTACATCTAGACAACTTTTAACATGTTTATTTCACATGTTCTTACAAATTGCCACATGTAAACTGTGCCAGAAGTTAATACACTGATGTTGTTCAAGAATATTTAATGCTAGCTGTAGTTTCCTTTTCAAAACTGCAAATTGTAGTTTGATTGTTTTTTTTCCTTGAAATGAAAAAAAAATAGAACATCACATATATAAAGGTTTGGACAGCATTATATTTCGAAAAGCAAGAATATAAAATCTATCATTTTTATCCATCCTAGCCTGTTGTGATGCCCAGTGGTGATAGTTTAGTAAAATATCTACTCCCTCTGTGTTTTCAGTGGGAGGCAACAGTTATAGCTGGCCTTTGCTTTAATATGGCATGCTCTGGAATCAGGATCCAGAGCTGCAAGAGGACTTTGGTGGATAATGAGGAAGGCAGCTTTAGTAAGGTTCCTCAGCTCTGGGCACACACCCTCTTCAAGCATAACTTTCATCTAAGTCTACTCTGCATGTCAGTCCATTGGATCAAATCAACAGGAGAAGTTAAAGAGTAGGCTGAGATAAAAATGTGTTGGGACACAGAAAGATGCTTTAACAGATAAAAAGCTACAGTCTCTTTTAGAAAGGATTTTTCCACTTTGTATTCCTATTGTCTGAAATCAGGCCTGAATAAAAGAAGATAACTTGATAAAATATAGGCAAAAAAATCATACAAGGAAATAATGGAAATGCTGTTATGGACTTTTGTGAATATAAATAGTTCCGGAAATGAAACTGTCAAGCCCAGCATCTGAAATGCTGTAGAAATAAAGTCACTTTAATGGTCAGCCTGCTGCAACCACATGAACATTCCCTAGTTCCTTTCACAGCCCAGCATCTTGTAAATTTTTTTCTTTTAATCTGACATATGGGGAGACATTAGTTGGAAACTGAAGGAGACAGAATCTAAAAGAGAAGCAGAAATGGATCAAGAGAAGATAAGGAACAGAAATCATCAACAGGAGATATTAAATTCCAAAAATGAAACTTGAAGGGATGGGACATTCTAGAAGGTAAAAAAAAAAAAAAAAGAAAGGAAGAGTGGTGAGATAAGATGGAAAATAACACAGTGAACTCAATTTTAAGCAAAACTATTGGACAGAAATAATCTGAGACTGTCCCTCTCTTCTTCCATGCTTCTAAGTGTATGGGCTGCCATACCTGTAAGAGTATTCCTGGCAGCTGACTGTGAGTCCAGAACTGCTCTGTCCCATAGCTGGGGCTGCTCTCTGGCTTTCCTGTTGCACCAGCAGAAAACCTTTCCCTTACCTGCAGCTGCACCAGCTAATCCAGCGTGTGGGACACCTGCTCACACTGGTGCTGTGCACCTCCTCCACATCCCGCATTTTGCAATGTGCAACTGGGGAAAGAGTGGAAAAATATCTAAAATAAACATCAGTGTAAAAAATCAGGCAGTATTCCAGTAAATTAAATGAGCATTTTAGTATTTGATTGGCATTCTTAAGTCCTTCACATCCCCAGAAAGTTCCACATCTTATCAGCTGCCACAAACTACTAGTTCAAGGTTTAATTTCTTCCTCTGGAAATATTTTTCTTATCTTGTTTTTCTTAAATTTTATTATCCAATAGACTATTTCCTCATTATAATGGTAGCCTGATCTCTCTCAAGAACTTTTAAAACTTATAAAACCTGCCCAATATCTTCATAAAACAGAATGAAATCTCCTATTTACATTCAAGGGTGATGAACCAAGAGAATGGATCTTTGGCTCAAACCCTGGTTGAGCCACTGAGTTTCCACGTGACCCCAGGCAAATAATTTGATCTTCTTTAATTGAAGCAGTTATAAATTCGGCTAAGAAGCAAGACCCTTCTGAAAAGCACCAGCCTTTGATCTCAGCGTGCATCAGTAAATGCACATCCAAATTCTCAGGCTGAATGATGGAACATTTTTTTCAGTTATCTATCCCTAGAAACTGTGGTTGCTCATATAACTTCGGATTTTCAGCATACTAGGGAACTATACCATTTAGTGAGGTAGGAACAAGTAGCACTTTGGTGGTTCTATCAAGTGTTTGGGACCTAGAGGACAATTCTTGACCACCTGACTTACTTCAATTAGGCCTTGTGGGTGAAAGCGGAGGAAAGAGCCTTGCATACAGACCCTGCTGCCAGGAAACCAAGCGAGGAACAAAGGTTTAGCTTGCAGGAGCTCAGCCTAAGTAGAAAATAAACATCAGTAACTGCTTTTTGTTCCCACAGTTGATGATCCACATTCTTCTCATCACTAGGTCATAGAGAGGGTCAGCTGGAGTCCCTGAGGCCAGCATGAGCAAGGCCATTGGATGTCTCAGCTTTTAGCAAGGGCAAAGACTTGAGTTTCTTTGACTCCACACTAAACTCAGCACTCAGTATCACAACAAATTAGGTTTTACCTCATTTGTAAAAGCAGCGGGAACCTGGTGAATGCACTCTCACCTTGCCTTGCTCTAATGAACCACTTTAACCATATCAAGAACAAATTTTGCATAATGACTGCAATATGAAGTCACAAGGAACCATCCAACATTTGCGATGGAAGCCTTGAGGACAATGACAAAGGCACCCATTAAGAAGATGTTCAGCAGCTGAGTGTCCCAGTAGAGTTGGACAAACACTGAAATCCATTTCCCTTGGATATTCATTTGAATTTTTAAATGAGTTTCCTTGACTGTTCATGTCTCTTTTGTGCTCACTTTCCATGAATAGCAAATGAGCTTTAATAAGCGGAATAATCATGAAAAACACATTTTAAGCTTGAACATTTGCCAAATAAAAACCTGCAATTGCACAATAAGTGGTTAGCAGTACATATGTTATTTTATGACTTTTACACTAAATTAAAAATATTCACTGTTGGTCAGTTGTCACACGGGAACATCAAGGAAACCCAAATAGTATCACTGTATACAGAAGTGGGCAGCATAGGTTAAAGTATTATTATAAACAATTAGGTATTCCTGAATTACTTGCTGGCTGACACTTAGTTCTTGACAATGATTATGACAAAAGAATGTATCTTGAAATCTTGTATTTTTTCCTCTGTAATTTTTTTTTAAGAGTAATCTGTTATTTACCCAGCCCTGCCAAATATGATTTGCCAGAGGATAGAGCAGTTATGGGTATAAAATCTTTGCTAAAGGGCTTTTAGTAAGAAGAATTTAAAGCACCTAAGATGCACAGCTGCAGCCCAGAAATGCAGTGTGATACATTTTCCTTTAGTTTCCTTTTATACATCATTGAGCTCTCAAGGAAAACCTCTTATATCTCATTTGTAGAGCAAATCACAACTGTAGAGTTCCCCATGAGTCAACCCCATTTAATTTCTGATGATAGGAGCCTAAGAGGGAATTAATCAGCTTCACACAGAAACTTCCTGTTATTTTGAAAGCAGGGGGGGAAAAGTCACCCTTGCTATTGTTTTCTATTTACTGGGGTATATAAATAAATAAACCTTAGAGCACGATATTGTGCAGCACTGACCGCAGACTTGAGCAAGATATACCGCAGGGAGCACTCCCAATTTGGAAGGGGGTGGAAAAGCTGACCTGTTGGGTCTTTCCATCTCTGACCACCATTATCCTTTGAACCCTACAGGAGCTGCTCCAGAGGCCAAGGCACCCCTGAGCATCATTTCAGTGCAAAAGCTCCCACCAAATCAGATGCATTTTGAGGACAAAAAGATTGATATGGTGGCCTTCTCCTTTGATCCAAATTGTTTTCATGATTTCTAGCATAACAAATACAAACATATTTTATCAAAGCAGAAATTCTGGAATACGCCAAGTTATTATCAGCTACAAATAGCCTAGAGCTCCCTGATCAGACAAAGAGTAACATTCTAATTATGTTAGCATAAAGGCTTTCTTCCTTTCAGTAATATTTAGGATCTCTCATCAGTAAATATAGTGAAAATCCTGGGATAAACTAAGTAAGAAAATAAGTGAAAAAAAATAGTACACAGCTTTCCATTCCTGTGCTGTAAACTTTTGAACAGCATCCATGGAAGAAAAGGGTGGTGGAAAGAAAATCAAATGCATGCTATAGTAAATATCAGGTATTGTGATAAATTGCTTTTATGCTTCCAATAATTGTAAACATCGTGTAGTTTCGTATTCCTGACATGCTTGAAGAGATCTGCAAGTCTTTCTTTTTATTTTATTATAGAGCTACATCGCCTTCCGGTTTATTTTGTGGAGAAAATTGTCTCTTTATGCTATAAACAACTTCAAGCAGTTTGCTCAAGGAAGCTGAAAGGTGGAATTTCAGCCCATTAGACACGGGGAGGGAAGCAAAAGTTCCGATTTCAACCCTAACTCGATTACAGAGCGTCCCCCAGCGGAACTGTTCGGTATTGCAAACGCAAAGGGTTAGGGCGGGTTTGACGAACTGAAGTCCAAGGAGAAAATTCGGAAGACCAAAAATGCACGAATACAAAATTCGTTCTGTTTTCCCTAAAATAAAAATAACATTAGCATTCTCTTTGTAATTCTGTATAAATTATTTTAAAGGATAAATGACATAATCATCGGTCAAAGAGCAGTCCCAAGCAAAATAACAGAATCTAATTAATAGGGGATCTGACAAAAATAATTAAAGGAGGGTGACATAATTAATGCCAGTGGACACGGGATTACATAATACAGACATTGTTAAAATAATCTGATCTATTTCTTTTTTGTGAGTGCAAGGAATGGCACATTAATCCTGAGAACTTTCCAGATGTGGGTTCAATTTTTAAAATACTTGGATTTTACTGAGCCAGCAGTCCAGGAGAAGGAATCTCCAAGAGAAGACAGCATTTATCCACTTTAATATGAGTTAGGAGACGTTGAACTGCCAGTTGCTCCACAATTGCTTTAAGAATGGAAGAACCAATTTCAAAAATATGCTATGAGATAATCAAATCATGCATCCTCTACCTCAGTGACAGAGTACTTGGAGGAAAAAAAAATGAAAAGGTCTTTTTCAAATGGAAAGATACAATTTCTATTGATTCCATGACTGTGTGGATCCTAGATTAATTCTCTGCTTCTTGTTTGTGGCATTTGTCAGATGAGTCAGGCTTCAGGCTTGGGAAACTCGAGCCAATTGCTGGTGTTCTCCAGTGACCTCAAATTTCTTCACCCAAACACTTCTACCAAACTTTTATCAAAAGGTAACACACTGAAATTCTGTACTACATCTCCTGACAGGCTCCTCCAGGCAGGGGGCACCTCTTCAGGAGTGCTCCAGAGAGGCTCCCGCTTCCCATCCCAGGCAAGCACAAACATGGGATTGAACTTTAAAGACTTCTATTGCCCATGTAAAATAAAAGCTTCTCTAGCACTTGCTGGTGTTATCCATGGGAGCAATCCACAAAGTGAGGAATACCCCATAAAAATAATACTTGTACTGATGTCATTGTATTCTACCACAATTTTTTTCTTTACAAATTCCTTTATGAAGTGAAGCTGTATGCAGGAATGTATGTCCCAGAGTTCTGCAGGCAGACTGTACTCCATCTTTAGTCTTCAACATTTGGTAAGATCTTCTAATAGTGGTACTCTTAACATTTTTGCAAATTTCATTTTAAAACAATTAAACACGCACATGTTATCCTGCTAGTTTTGGCTGTGCCTGCACCAACCTCTTGCCCTGTGTAAAGGCAATTATCAGATGCGTGAAATACCAGAAGATGAAAGTTCATCTCTGATCTCACACGGACAAACTCAGCTGTCAGATAAAGTGTCAAGAGTTCTCTTTGACTCTAGTGACTCCAGCTTGGCCTTTTGCAATCATTTGAGCTTTCTTCAGAGAGGAAGGAAGCAGGGAAACAGAATGATAACACAGTTCCGATGTTAGAAATACTTATGCAGCTACTCAACAGTATCAGCAAGGCATGAACTTGGCCCTAAGGTCTTCCATTTTCCTCTGTGAAACAGTGAACAAATGAGAGCAGTGATCTCAGCTACTTATATTAAATAACCTTCATTTTATTACAGTCACTGAATGTCACTGAGTAGGCACACTGGTCTGTGTTCCTCACTGTGTCAGCAATCAGCATCTGCTACATTTCAAACTCAACTAAACGTCTTTTTTTCCCAAATGTTGAGTTTTTCTTACCCTTTCTATCAGCATGGGTTACTTCATCTTTGTTCCTGCAGAACAAGAGCTCCATCATTTTGGTCTCCATTTCCCTTTTCCTCTCACATCCTTCTTACATAATACATCTAAAATCATCCTGACTCCCAAACCCAAGTCTACACTTTGGTCGTCTCTCACTAAGTTATAACACCTCCTCCTCCTCAGATGTTTGAGAACTTGGCTTCTGCAAATCAGCTTCTTACAGATGGTGCTTCCATTTACTGGCACGAATTGGTTACTTAGAAGTATTAGTCACTGGAGATACACATTTTATAAAACATGTGAAAAATAAGAAGTAGAATAAACAGGAACATACAGTGACATACTGCCTTGGCTCTTTCCCAGTGTTTTTTCCCCCCTCCTAAGAACAAACACTACACAGCTCTCACCATGAATTTACGTTCTAGTGAAGTTATGGTGTAGGCAATTATTATTTGAGAAGGTATGAATGCTTTTCTAAGAGTCAAAATAATAATTCCCAAAATGCCACACTTGCAGCATTACAGACACAGAGCCAGTGACTCAGACCCAGAAACACTGCTTTGGACTCCTGACCTTCCACCGCTTTTCTTTTTCCTCTTGGACTGGACTTCACCTGTCAGTGCCTTTATCTTCCCCTCTGTAAATGTGAAGGACAATACTGGTGATTATTGTAAAATCAGTTGCCATTGGGGCTTGCCTGCTCTCCTCACGCACCCTTGCCTAGATCCCCACCTCAACTCCCCGAGTGCTCTGGCACGCGATCACACAAAATCAGGGCTGAGGAACGGACCTGGAATTTCTCCTGGAAGGTGCCGTGAAAGACCATGGAGGGTCACACAAGTGCATCCCTCACTTTAAGAGAGTTTGCCCTCTGTGCTCGACCAGCCTCACAAGCCTGGGCTCCCTCGGGGCTCAGCACCTGCACTGGTCGGGCTCCTTCACCTCACCGACCCCTCAGAGCCTCCTCGACTCCCTCAGCCCGCCCCGGCTCCCTCAGCTCGCTCCCGGCCGTCTCTCAGGGCCGCCCCGGTTCCCTCAGCTCCATTTCCAGGTCCCTCAGCGGGCCCGGTTCCCTCAGCCCGCCTCGCCCGCTCTCTTCCCGCCCCTCGGTTGAGGCCGTTCCCAGCGCGGTGACCCCGCGCCCCGCCCCGCGCAGGCGCCCCGGCAGTCGCGGCCTCGGGGCCGCCGGTTTCCGTCGGTGCCCGCCATTCCCGGCCGCTCCCCGCCGGTCCCCGCCGCCTCGATGCTCCGCACGGAGAAGGTGCTGCAGCTGCGGGGACAGCAGGGCCGCGCCGTGCGGGTGGTGCGGGAGCACTACTTGCGCCCCGACGTGCCGTGCCGCAGCGCCCTGTGCTGCAGCGCCCAGTGCTGCGCCCGCGGTGAGGGGCTCGCCGTGAGCGGTCTGGGGGAGTCGGGGGTGCGCGCTGACAGAGCCGGGATCGCCCGCGGGCCGGGCTGGGGCGGTGGGCAGCGTCCCCCGGGGCCGCGGGTCACGGAGGGCAGAGCTGAGTGCAGTGATCCTTGAGCGGGGGTGATGCCTGAGTGAGGGGTGATCCCTGGGCAGGGGGTGACTCCTGAGTGGGGCTGATCCCTGAGCGAGGGGTGATCCCCGGGCTGGAGTGATCCCTTGAAGCGGCGGGGGGGGCGGGGGGGTGATCCCCGGGCTGGGGTTCCGGACGGTGCTGAACAAATCACATCTAGAGCAATAGTGTTCCTTCAAAGCAAGATCCTTTAGAAATCAACGAGGCGTTAAGAGCGCAAGGAATCGAGGAGCTGGTTGTTAGAGGGTTTAACTGTGAACAGTTTACTGGCAATGATAAAGGGCTAAAGAATTGTTCAATTTTTACACTTCTCTTGTTTTAAAAGATCCTTTAAAATGCTTTAATTTCTGCAGGGTGGTGGTTTATGGCATGAATTAAATTCTATACATACCTGTTAAGTATTACAATGGGGCCAAGCCATTATCTTGAAACTATTGTAATTCTGCATCAGCAGCTATTTCTGTTCAGTAATTAAATGTAATTGCCTGTGTTGTATCAGGGCATTTCAGGCACGGGAAGGCTGCCAGGCTCTGATGTCTGCATTTGTTGTTGTTTTTACATACTGTGGTGCTGTTATGTGCATCATAGATCATCACCCGAGCTTTGGTTGATATTTCAGTTGGGTTTGTTGTTGTTCAATAGCACAATTTATTTGATGCTGGAAACTGACTGGCAAATAACAAACATAATATCCAACCTATTTAAATCGACCAAATGACTTGCTTGCCTAAAAGAAAAGGTTGGGAACTGTAACTCTTATTTTTTTTCCTGTGGAACTATGATTGACATAGATATTTTCACTTTTGATTTAGGTGCCTGTTGCATAGAGGGCAAAAGGTGTATTACTTAGATTATAGTATTATAGTGTATTACTGCTATCTAGGAGATCAGGACTAGTGACAGTTACTGCTCCTTAAAATACTGCATTTGGTTATAATTTCCTCAAGGATAACTTGAAGGCACGTATCAGAAAAAAGTCTAACCTCTCCTGCTGTGCCTAATTTCCCCTCTTTTGCACTGAAATGTAGATTGTGCTACAGGTGACTGTCAGAATATGTCCCTGTGTGATTATTCAAGATAACCCAGATGTGAGGGAAATACTTGTTTTCCTTCCTGACTCTACACAGTGTGCTGAGCAAATCTATCTCATGCCCTGTGAGAGACTGCCTGCAAAAATCACATCTGCAGGTACTTGTAAGGGTGAGCTGTGCCTGCCTAGAAGTCATTCTGTTCTAGATGTATGGGTTAGGCAAGGATAGCTTTGTATGGGCAGATCTCATAAATCTTCCAGCGACATTGCACTTTTAATGCTCTTCTGAATTATTAATAAATATTAGCTTTCTGTTATGTGTTCTGCCATCATCCATTATAAGCCTTCAGTGTGAGATGAGGCCAAGTTACTGTGAGCACAATTGTGCTAGCTGGATTCACTTCTTGTAGTCACAGCTCAAAGTTTGTCCCATGTCAGCTTCTAAGAAACACATGAAAATAACCTTACTTGTCAATACCTATATCCTTTATTCTGTATAATTTGCCTGCACTGTGGTGAGTTCAGCAGTTTAGTATTTATAATAAAGAATAAATAGGTATTAAGAGAAAATACAGTGGAGATCCCCTCCCATCTGAAAGCTACTGGGTAATCTTTGAAATACCAAAAGCAATTAAATTCATTAATTTTGAGTACGTTTTAAGATGTCATCTGTGGTGTGTTGGCTGTGGTATTTTGATGGCATATTCCAAAGGGATAGTCTCTATAAAGAAAATTAACACTGATGGTTAATAGTTTAGGTTTAAAAACGTCTTTGCAGTAGCAGTGGTTTTCTCCACGTGTACACTTACCTGTGCTCTTTTATGTGAAGAACCTGCTGTAAATGGTGTGTTTGAACAGAGAGCTGTGGGAGCAGAGTACAGGAACTGCTCATAATTCTACAGCCTTTGGAAATTCCATGAAAAGATTTTCTGTGCCAGATGTATAGTCCCTTTTTCATATGGAAGCCGAGAAGAAAGAACTGTAGCCTTTACTCTTTTAAGTTATAGCCTTTTCGTTATGAAAGTGGACCTTTTTCTCTCCTTTGGATAGAATTTGCACTAAATTTTGGCATCAGTGAATGCAAAAGGGTTTTGTCACAAATTTATGGACTATACCACTGAATTGTACCATAATATTCATAATATTGTTCATCAGAAAAAGAAGTGTACCCATTTGAGGAGACACAACTCTAATTTTCTTACATTGGAAAGTATTTTCAAGAAACCAGTATTGCAACTGAAAATTTCAACCTTTAAACTCTGAACTGTCTTTTAGATGGCAAATTGTTATCAGATGATGTCACACACTACGTTGTCCCCGACTGCAGAGTTGTTCAGGAGTACCTGGAGATACTGGAATTTCCAGAGCTGAAAGGAATTATTTTCATGCAAACAGCTTGTCAGGCTGTGCAACATCAGAAAGGACGCAGGTACTTACCTCATAAGAACTTATTTTTTATTTAGATTGACGTAAAAATACTGATTTGTAAAATATATAATTTGTTTCAAATGTCTTAATGTAGTTTTACAGAAGGGGAAGGACTGGGATCCTTTGTGATCCATGGACATTAATGCCTGGCATAGTTTTCACTTGATGGGAGCGATATGAGCTAATCAAATGGCTGGTGACAGGAATTAATGAGACTTTGCAGTAATAATCTATCATGTGCCCACAGCTAGATTATGTGGTATTGGTTTGCTGTATTGATGCCTGAGCACTTGTCTTTGGGGAGCAATTAATATTATTGTATGGTACTTACCTCACCAGACATTAACCTGGGCATTGCCATAGCATTTCAGAGTAAAATTTGCTCTCAAGGCCTTCCCATATTTCTAAAGCACAAATGCTTTTGAAGAAAGAGCCATTGTCCCAAAAGTGACAAACAGTAAGTTCCTGAACACTTAAGATACTTTGTGGAGCTCACTGGAAAACAAGTATGTTTAAAATCAGAAATATTCACAATGGAACTTAAAAAAACTTGCTTGCAGGTGATGGTTCAGGATTTATCATTGGTGGTATAATGTAATGAATGCATTTCTCTGTGCATGACAGTAATTTCCCATGAGTTTTTCAGCTGTATTGTCACGTGGAGTTAAAATAGCATTATCAAAAGAAAGCACAAGAACATATTTATCTTTTTTCACTCCAGACAGTACAACAAATTACGAAATCTGTTAAAGGATCCCCGTCACGACTGTACTGTGTTTTCTAATGAATTCCACCAGCACTGCTACCTGCCAAGGGAGAAGGGAGAATCCATGGAGAAGTGGCAGACCAGGTTTGTTTGAACCTCTGCAGTGCCACACTCACAGCATCATGACTTTGTATTTAGGAATACGAGCACGCACTGGGTACTGAGAGTTCTTGCTCTTGCTCTGCTTAGCTCTGCAACCGTCACCAGAAGTCTGCATTCTGCTTTAATGGTTACAAAAGTATCAACATTGTTTTCTTAGGGAAATAGACAAATGTACTAAATTAACTGCAATAATGGTAAAGAAAAAGCTGGATCAGTTTGAAGTTACACGGTAGCATTGGAGTCTGAGCACCTCCAGTTTGCTTTTTACAAGCTTTCACTCAGAGGAACTTTATGTTGTGTTGCAGTCAGGGCACAAGTGGATGTCTTGGGGAGGAAACATTCTATCTTCCTCTCTTCTCATGGTGCTTAAGAATGGCACATAAACATTTTTGCAGAAAAATGTTTCTGTAGCTCAGTGTATATCTCTCAGAAGTCTAAGTGTTAAATCAAAATCTCGTTTTTACGAAGGCAGAAAAATCTTGCAAGTTGCAAATGAGCTCTGCCAGAGATCTTGTTTCAAACTTTGCTTTTCTAGGAATATTTACAATGCAGCAGCCTGGTACTACAATCACTGCCTGGGTCAGATGCCAGTTGTTATGGTAACAGAAGATGAAGATGCTATCAGGCGGTACGGAAATGAAACAGAAGGAGTGTTTGTGATTTCCTTCAAGGTAACATGCCAGAAAAATAAAAGGTTTCCTTTATGCTGCATCAAAATGATGAAGCAAGTACATTAAAGTATATTGCAAATCATGTCAGAGTTTACATTCAAGAAAGGTGTGATGCTAACTCATCGCCATTTATCAAAGCAAGTAAACATGTCACTTATGAGAAGGTCAGAAAAACCAATGGCAGTTAGCAAAGCAGAGAACTGGAAAGATAAACAGCAGCTCTGAGGGTAGAGGCCATCTTTCTTAGGAGACCTTTTCCTTGGTTTCCTTGTTTTTTAGGAATTTGACATTGATGAGCAGTGATCAGTTCCCTCAGCCAGCTGTCTAAATCTGGAGTGCAAGCAGTCCATAACCAGCTGTAGCCTAAATACCCTTCAGCAGTGTTCTGCCAGTTACTTTGCCTGGACTGCTGAGGATACAGTGATGCCTGAGAAGATAATTCATTCTTCATTTTGGTGTCCATCTCTGATACCACCTGTGTTCAGTGGGATGTGGGGATGGGATGTTTATGTTTAGCTGTGAAAGGATTTTGAGTAAAAACAGCCACAAACTGCTTTACCTTTGCTGTATTTAACAGTGGATTAGGCTGAACCTGGGACAGGTCTGTGGGGTTTAGAGCAGACTCATCATTACCACTTGGAAGTGTTATTTGAATATAGTGTGAGACAGCTCTTTTCCATTATGGGCTTTCCAAATGCATTATTAAAAGAACAGAGATCTCTAAATACTTTCCTGTTTATTTATATTTGTGCATACAGAATTACTTGGATAACTTCTGGCCTGACCTAAAGGCTGCCCATGAACTCTTTGACTCCATAGTCCAAGCTCGGCGTGAACGGGAGAATGAAAGCCAAGAGAACCATGGAAAAGAATATCCTGAGCACTTACCTGTGGAAATATTGGAGGCTGGGATCAAATCTGGAAGATACCTCCAGGTATTTGTTACATAGAGAACGTACACAGAAAAATGCAGTCTTATGCTTGGTCCCTTTAGTTGACTGAATTAGAGTGATTAGAGAAAGAAATTTGGTTATGATGGGAAGAGGGAAAGAAAAAAAAATAAGAGGATGGAAGGGATTAGAATTCTCAAAATACTTCCCCTACACTGTGTTGTGACATGTGGATTTTTTTTTTTCATGTCTTGGAGAAGTTAAAATAAGAATTGGCTATTGAGGATTTGAAATGTGCTATGGATTTTTCTTCAGGTTGATATGTGATGTACCTGTAAATTGACAGACCAGGTGTGATTTGAAGCACTGAGACCTCATTCTTAAATATAAATAGTGCTGCACAAAGGCAGCAGTTCTAACTTCATTTGCACAGAGATCTCTCGGTCAATGAAATTAATTTACAGGTTTATGGCTGTTCAGGGCCCTAATATGGATTGTTGGTAGACAAGTGTTCTTTCAAAAATAATTTGAAGAATTAGAGGCAGTAATTTGTTCCTTTCTTGGCAATTCCAGCAGCAAGGCACGAATAAAATATGAACAGAAAGACTGAGGTTTTTCTTTCTTCTTGGAATAATGGCAGATTCTGTGCTAAGGCAGGCAGCAAAGGTAATCTTACACTGCCTGTGTTTGGAATAAAATGTTATTTACCATTTTACAAATAAATTCAGGACTTAAAAGTTCTACATCCTGCATTCCTCCCTATAGAGAGAACAGTTGTGTTCAAAATAACCTACGGATCAATGAAAACTAAGTCATGTAGCAATGATTGTAAACCCCAAAATTTTATTCTTTAAAGTTGTCCATTTTTAGGGTGACTTTTTGTTCTGTTGATTGGTTTGTTGGTCTCTTTCAGGGTACACTGAATGTCAATAAGCACCGAGCACAGCTGGAAGCTTTTGTTCGGCTTCAGGGGTTTGGCAGCAAAGACACAGGTGAGGAGCCGATTTTCAGTTATCAAACAAGGTGAAGGCTGAGACACTGCAGTGCTTCTGTGGTTTTCGTGGGCCAGAAAGGAGGCTGAAGATTAACCAGAGGGTAGAACTTGTGAGAAAAACTCCTTCCTCTTTCTTAGCACCTTTGGCCATATTTTGGCCTCTTGTCCTGTTTCCCTGCACCTCTCTGAAGCGAAATGTGAAATGCTGATGCAAATTGTTGTCCCTGTGCTTTGCTCTAAGCTCAGGTGACCACTCCTTTGACTGCAATAGGAGTTTGCATAGGTGCTGGCAGGATTAGGAAACTGGTCTTGGTGAACATAATTGGAAAATTGCCTTTTGGATCAAGCCGATCCAAGTTGATCCAGGATTCTCTCTCTGGCATGAGTTACTAATCAACACCTTTGAAGGAACAGTCCATTACCCTTGCACAGACACATTGGTCCAGCTTTCACTAATAACTACTTTTAAATGTTCCTGTGACAGACCCTGCAGTCAAACCAGTGCTCAATATACTCATTATTTTTTAGAAGCTTGTTTTATTCTGAACTCTGCCCAGAATCCTGTGGCAGTGGCTTTCCCAGTTTAACTGTGTGTGAATTTTTAAGCTGCTGCCTAGGAACAGTGAACTCATTCCAGCCTATGCTGCTTTTTATCCAAAAGTTCACTTACAGAATTCCTTAATAGATTCTTAAAAAAAAAAAGAAGCAAAGGTTTTCATTTCCTTGCAATAGTAATTACTTTCTAGTAGTCCTTTTTGGAAGAAATCACATTGGAAAAGTAATTTTCTGTTATTTCAGCAGAATGCTGCCAAGAATGGAGGGATTTGAATTTTTTTAGCCGATTACAGTTCTATTTGCTTTTGTTTTAAATACAGAACTTCAAAGTGACGTCCTTATTTATGGGGCCAAGGCTCGGAATCGTGCAATTCACGGGGATGTGGTCGTGGTTGAGTTGCTCCCTGTGCATGAATGGAAGGGAAGGACTGTTGCCCTCTGTGAAAATGAGACTGAGGACAAAGCACCTGCAGACACCACAGGTGACCCTATGCCCACAGGTGAGGAGAAGCATCCTTTTAATTTCCTGCTGATAAATAATGAAAAAAAAAAATTGTTAGGTGAAAAAGTATCCCAGTGTGACATGCCTGGGTACCATGGGAACTTAAAGTCTCATTTGAAATTATTACTCTGCAGCTATAGCTGCATCTTAAAAGTTTGTTGAGATCAGAGCTAAGAGTTTTAAGAGATTAATTCTATTTTTGTAGAGAAATGATGTTTTGTTTTGCTCTTTGCTATTAAAATTTTTCTGTATTACTAGAATTGGCCACATTTCAGCAGCAGTGGGAATCTCTGAATAATTTATGTCCTGTATCAATTGAAATCTATACAGTGAGTTAGTCTCCACATAAATAAAAGCTCATTAAAATCTGGCTGTGCCAACAATAGTTTATGACACACTTGTATTGTCTGCACACCATATGTTGTTGGCAATTGTGACACAGATTTGAGGACACATCAGTTCATGTTATAAAGCAATGAATCTCCTGTACCTCCCACATATTTGCTTTCTTGGTCCTGTTAAACTCTTTAATGCACAATGTTCCTTATTTAAAGGTAAAGTAGTTGGAATCATCCAAAAGAACTGGAGGGATTATGTGGTCACTTTCCCCTCTAAAGAAGAGAGCCAGTCCCAGGGCAGAAATGCTCAGAAAGTCCTTGTAACACCTTGGGATTACCGAATTCCCAAAATCCGCATCAGCACTCAGCAGGCTGAAGCATTACAGGTAATTTAACTGAAGTGTTTCTGTTCTGTGTTCCTACAAAGCTGTGAGGGTGCTATATGCTCTAATGATGTTTTCTTTGACAAAAACATGGTAAAACTATTAAAGTGAAGTCTGTGAGGGTTCAATTTCTGCCTTGAAGGATTGTGTTCAATTCTTGTCAGAACCACTTCAGCTTCAGGTTACAAAGCTTATTTGAGTTCTGAATTTGGGCCACAGTCCAGCTACCCTGGGCACTTACACACCACTCGCTTTGAGTTTTTTGTGATAAATGAAAGGTCGTGTAGGGGTACAAATTGTACTTTTCAGGGGCACGGTGCTGTTCTAACAGAGCTGTCTTGCTGCAGGAGTACAGAGTTGTCGTGCGCATTGATTCCTGGGAGTCAACTTCCCTCTATCCAAACGGACACTTCGTGAGAGTTCTGGGGAGAATTGGAGATCTCGAGGGGGAAATTGCAGCGATTCTGGTGGAGAACAGCATTTGTGCTGCCCCTTTCTCAGAAATCCAGGTTTGTCTTTGTGATCAGATCCAGTCTTTTCTGTTCATTTCCAGGGTCTTGTTTCTCAAAGAGAGAGACCTTTTCACAGCTGAACATCTTTGTTGCCAGTGGGTTTTTTGAAAGCCCATTTTGATAGCTGAAAATTTATTATTATTTTAGTTTATTTTTCTGGAATCTTTTGGATCAGTGGTTCTTTTGATACTATGGATTTTCAAGTTAAGAGTGATTTTAATATAACCCATTTACTGTGAGGAGAAGATTACAAACTCTTAATTCAAATTTGAGTTAGATTTTAAGATTTTTCTGTCTTTAGTATGTGGTTATTCTACCGGTCCTAAAGGCCTCATCCCACTGAAATCACTGTATTAAATACTTTGTTTTCAATTGGGAGAGAAACCAGCTTTCTTAGATAACTATTTTGATTATACCTACAATTAACTGGAAGAAAAAATATGTAAAAAAACAGTATGTAGTGGTTGTATTTGCCAGAGCTGCAGTATCATCACAGTAATAACACTGTTACTAAAGCACATAGAATTCTTTTCAATTTTTTTGCATACTTTCCATAAAGTAAAGGTAATGGACTTGGAAAATGAAACAAAAGAATTTGAAAAACTAAGTAAGTCTGATTTGTTGGCATCTTTTTGTAGTATGTTCATCAACAGTATTTCTGCACAGATGAGTGAAATGCCTATGAGTTCTCCAAAGAATCCATGGAAAGTGAGTCCAGAGGAGGAAAAAAAACGCCTTGACTTGAGAGATACCCACTTGATATTCAGCATTGACCCCAAGGGCTGTGAGGATGTGGATGATGCTCTCTCTGTCAGGACTCTGCCCAACGGGAATCTCGAGCTGGGTGTGCACATTGCAGATGTGACTCACTTTGTGGCAGCAAATTCCTACACTGATGTTGAGGCCAGAGCAAGGTAAGTTATTTTCTGAAAATTAGAAAATTCATGAGTTCAGAAGTTTGTGACGCTATCATAGGGAAACTTTGGAAGGAAAGAAACATGCTTCCACTTTCCATGTCTTAGTAAAGACTTATTAAAGCTAATTAAACTATTATATAACTAATGACATTCTGCTTTTATTTGGACATGTTTTCCAGAAAGTTATAGTATAAGTTTATTTTTCCCTAATCACTCCTCTTTGCTTTATAGTCTAATTTAATATCTGTGATTTAAAGTATTTTTGAAAACCACATGCTTGCATTCCAAGGGAGATGAACACCCACAAAATGGAATTAAGTCTTATGTGAATTTAATTCCAAAGGGATTTGTCAGGCTTACGTTTTAATATTCAGTCTTGTCTTTTAATGTGCAAATATTTAATTCCCTTTTTTCTTTTATTGCTGCTGTTTTGAACTTAAACTGCTGAATCACTTCATGAACTGTATTCTTTGTCAGTTCAAAGAAGTATAAACTGTAGGCAGCAGAGATGTTTGATGTAGCCATTAAATCACCTCTTTTTCAGTGAGCATATTTTGTCCAGCCCTGGTTCTGCCCTTAATGGCAGCTGAAATACCAAGGAAGGAAAAATTACGGTTGTACTGTACAAATAGCAGTTTAAATAATTTGGCTATGGTGTTGCACCTGTGAGTGTTCTGTAGGAATAACCTTTTGAAATCAGACTGTGAAGCAATGCTTCTACTGCAGACCCAGGAGTCCTGGTGAGCAGAACAGTAACCGTGTTTTGTTCCTCAGGGCTACCACGTATTACTTAGCGGATCGGCGCTATGACATGCTGCCCTCTGTCCTCAGCGCTGACGTGTGCTCCCTCCTCAGTGGAGTGGACAGGTAAGGGTTTGCAGTAGTTCTGAGCAGGGAGACTTTTACAAGTCATTTTGCATTATTACTAAATCCTCAGCTGGAAGAATTGTGTACATCAAAAATTACGTTTCAGTTCTACCACAGGTGGCGTGAATTTTATAGACCAGTTTGTATCAATTTACAGGCTCAGTTGGCTGCTGGCCTGAGGCTATCCAGGGTGCAGAGGTGTCCACTGTGGGTGCATCTGACTAATAAAATAAAAATCGATAAAAATAAGTATCACATGCTTTAAAATAGAGGAGCTATGCTTTAAAATAGAGGAGACCTTATACCTTAGGGGTACTCTGCTTCAGCAGATGAATTGAAAATACTGCTGTGTAGCTGGTCCTCATTTAAGTTGTGATGCATGAGACTGAAAGGCAAGTGCATTAATTAGTGGTGTTGCTGAGCACTGGTTTCATGAAGAAAAAGATGCTTCCACAACCATAATTAAATCTGTCTAAGAGTCGAAAGTGCTTGAAATGGGAGTTTAAGTCTACCAGAACTATTTCAGAGCTGTGGTGTTGTCTTTCAGATATGCCGTGAGCGTCTTGGGGGAGCTGGAGAAGGAATCATATGAGACGCTGAGAGTCCGCTACACCAAAACCCTCATCTGTTCTGCCTACAAGCTGGAGTATGAGACAGCACAGGGACTGTTGGATGGAGACACGAGTGTGGTGGGGGATATCCTAGAATTGAAAAGCCTGGATGAAGGAACGAGGCAGAAGAAGCTGGCTGAGCTAGTTTGGGCCATATCCAAACTCACAGACATAGCACGACACGTCCGAGCGAAGCGGGACAGGTGCGGCGCGCTGGAGCTGGAAGGGGTCGAGATCCGAGTGCAGCTGGATGACAGACGGAATATCCATGACCTCATCCCCAAGCAGCCGCTGGAAGTGCACGAGACAGTGGCGGAATGCATGATCCTGGCCAACCACTGGGTGGCGAAAAGGATTTCCGAGGGTTTTCCCCACCAAGCTCTGCTGCGGCAACACCCTCCACCACGACAGGAATTCTTCACTGAGCTTCGGGAATGTGCCAGTGCCAAAGGCTTCTCAATAGACACACGGTAGCTTTTATTACTAAAGTTCTGTAATTAAAGTTAAGCAATTAACTGGCCATATTATCATTACAAACAATTCCAGCTCTGAGTATCAATGTTGAGAGACACTGCATAGCAGTTCTTAAAAAGAATTTTAACAGAACCTTTCTGATGATGTTTTGACCAGGGGAAGCTGCCTGCATTCTGCTGGCTGAACTGCAAATGGCAGTGACTGAATAATTTTAGACATATCCAGACAAAGCATTTGTTCAGTCACTGTACAGTGGTCAAGCTCTGCAGTGGCCTTGTTTGCACCATATTTCCTATGTGAGTACTGGTTTAAATTAGGTTAATTCTGTGCAATGTAGTCACTTTAAATGAATCAAAATAATTCAGAATTACTTGGTCAAAATAACATGAGAAGGCCATGGTGAAGGGCATCTGTCAAGCCTCTGTGACCTGGGTGTCACCTTGTCCCATTTGTGCTGGACACAAAGGTTTTGGACCAGCTCACTCTTTTGTACTGCATAGGAAGGGTTTTGCTCCAGTCCCCGGTTTTCCAGGTTGCAGCAGACAACTGGATGAAAACTGTTTTTTTTTTTCTAGACATTTTCTTAGAGCAGAGCAGTTACTAAACTGCATTGAAAGTTTCAATATCATTCTGCTTGCAATTTTTGTATGAGTAACTATTAATTTCTATGTGGGTTTTATGCTGTTGTTAACTATAAGCCATTATGACATGGGATAGTGTCATTTTCTTCAGCATTAGCACCTTTTTGCCAGGTCTAACAAGGCTTTGGCTGAGTCTCTGGACAGAGCAAACGACCCCTCAGATCCCATTGTGAACAAGCTGCTGCGCTCCATGGCCACCCACGCCATGTCCAACGCCCTGTACTTCTCAACTGGTTCTTGTCCCGAGGAGCAGTTCCATCATTATGGTATCTGGTCGTTTTTCTGCCTTTCCTGTGATTTCTGGACTGTTGGGGGAGGCGGGTGATGGCTTTGATTGCTCACCTCTCTTATTTCTCTTGGCAGGGCTGGCCCTGGAGAAGTACACTCACTTCACTTCTCCCATCAGGAGGTATGCTGACATCGTTGTGCACAGGCTCTTGATGGCAGCAGCCCTGAAGGGAACCACAGGGGATGTTAAGGATAACATAATCAGTAACAAGGATCTTGAGGAACTGTGCAGGCACATTAATAACAGGAACCGGGTAAGGGCATCCTTGTGGGAGTCTCCATGGTGCCCTAGGGAATGGGATACTAGTCCCAACTGTGCTTTTGGGAACTAAGGGTATCACTTTACTTTTATTTGTAGTGCATTGATGTTTTTTTTAAATATCGGTTTTCTTCTGAGAATGGCTGTAAAAGTGCCTTCATGCTTCACTTGTACTTCATGTAGGATTTTCTTTTAGATGTAATTTTTCTAGGGGACAGGTAAGAGAGTAAATAATGGGGAAAAGCAGCTGTGGAAATCAAAGCCAAAGACACTTGTTGGAATATTTACATAGGTTTTTGTCTCTGTGCGTGGGGTGCTCACAGGCCGCGCAGCGTGCTCAGAAGCAGTCCACAGAGCTCTTCCAGTGCATGTACTTTCGAGACAGGAGCGCCGAGAGCAACGAGCGCTGCGTGGCTGACGGGGTCATCTACTCCATCCGCACCAACGGCGTGCTCGTCTTCGTGCCCCGGTGAGCCCGGCACGGCTGGGAGTGGGCTGAGAAATAACACCTGGTGTTACTGGAATGCTGGCAGGGCACAGCCTGGCTGTAAACCAGCTCAGTGCAGCGCTGTCCTCTCCAGCATTCCAGAGGGTTGGCTGTGAGGCTCAAGTGTCAGAAGCTCCCCAGCCAGGAAAGGCTGCCTTTCAGAGAACCCAAGGCAAACATGCTGCTGCTCTTAAAGTAGCTTTTTTTTTAATGGAGAACTGTCTCCTCACTGTCTGTCTGGAAAAACCTGTAAAGCTGCTCTTCTCCCATCACTGAGCCATTGCAGGCCCCACTCAGCACTAAGATAATGGATCACTGACTATTTCACTTTTGCTTCATTGCTCTCAGAACACATCAGTCACTGTCTCCACACAGTTTTCACATCTGGGTTTCTGTGACACCACCTATCAGCATCCCTGGAGCAGGATTATCAGGCTCCCGCGCCCACCCCTTCCTGTTGCTTTTCTGCAATCCAGGCCAGCCTGTGGGTTTCGAAACTAAGAGACTTGAAAAGGCTGAAAACAGAACAGCTTCTCTCTGCTTTTTTGTAGATATGGAATCAAAGGTGCTGCCTACATGAAAAACAAAGAGGGCTTGGTCATCTGCTGTCAAGGAGCTGGGAGCTGCCAGTGGAAGCCTGGGTCCCTCCATCGCTCTCAGCATAAAATCACCTCCACTACAACTACTGGAGACTCAGTGACCTTGAGCCTTTTCGATCACATCACAGTGAGTATCTCATCGGAGGGGAGGAAAAGGAAATAGCTGCATCAGAAATATAAACAAAACACTGCTTTCCAGGTGAGAATCCTTGTGCAGACTTCCCGCTGCCACGCCGACACCATCAAGCTGGAAATCATCAGGAATGCACCGCACCACACTGCGGACACAGAGGCCGCCCAGAAGAGTTTCCATGTGGTGAAATCTGACTTGGTGAAAGAAGTCAGCCAGTCTGCAGAGGAAGCCCAACGTGCTCAGGAGAGAGCCAGGGTAGAAGCGATGGATGAGGAGTCCCAGGAGTTCTGCCAGACCAAGGGGCCGAGCCTGTACCAGCTGCTGGAGGAGATCCGGGAGCTGGCGCTGCTGGATGTGACAGAGGACATCACGACTTGAACTGGGACCTGCCGCCAGCTGCCTGCGGCTGTCCTGCTCCTGTTCACTATGCACGAGTGGTTGGGGGATTTTTTAAAAAGCAGTTTATTTAAATATTCAAGTGTTCTTTTAATAAGAAGCTAAATGTCTATTTTAAATAAGAATTATTTTTTATCTGATTATGAGTATGGATGAGTTATGAAAAGATTTATACCTGATAAAGCTCATATTTCAGATTAAAGACACTGTGAGTTATTTTAAGTATCATTCAAAAAATTCCTTTGCTCATGTTGTCCATAAATTAAGTTCTTAAAACCTAAATACCTCCTTCTTCCCTACAAAGATATATAAAGCAAATTCCTTCATAAAATAACACCTGGTAGCCTGAGGGTAGCGGCTTAATTCAGTGTCTAGAAATTCAGAACTTTTTACTCTCGGAAGGGGTGATTCCTCTTCATTCCACAAAAGGGAAAAGCTGTTGTGCAGGGAAAAACAAGACTCTAAGAAGAGATGAAGCAGAGCTTCAAGCAAAGAGCAGGATCAGGTAGGGAAGGTCTTGTTCCCTGATGGGAGGTACTTGTCTGGGGAGAGATGTCTGACCCAAAGGATGGGGAAGTGTGGGAGGCCTGGCCTTGTAAGAGCCTCATACAAGAATTTCAGGTTTGACTTCTGAAATTTAATAGCTTCCATTTTATAAGAAAAATATATATGTAGTGGATAAGCAGTTTAAAAAAATCCAGTACCCCTGCTAAAAGACCTGTTAAAAAAACCCCAAACAACACAACTTTAATAGCAACTTAATCCTTTAACATCCCAGTTAATTCAGTTTGACATAAAATATAAACTATATTCAAAGTAGGTCCAAAAACTCTCAAACATTTCCTAGAAAAACATTTTGGGAGGTGGAAAAGATGGCTCAAGTGCAGCTGAAGAACTCTGTTCTGTTTCCTGGTGTACCGAGCTGCTCCTCTGCAGCTTCCAGGGAAAGAGTTCTGTCCTTCAGTTACACCATGGGAAAGACTTCCCTGAAGCTTCTGGAGTGCCAAGAGCCAGCAATATTTCAGTATAATGACAGTACTTAAAGCAGGGGGGACTTTTGGTCAAGAAAGGCATTCACAGTGTGGGGAAGTTACTGCTCTGCCCTGCCACGTTCCATTTCTTCATCTCCATCTTCTGTGGGAGCATCCTTGGCTGCAGGAACCTGAGTGTCTTCAATAAGGTCAGTGGGATCCTGAACAACTGGGCTGTCAAACTCCTCTTCTGAGTAACTGCTGGGGAGCTCTACTGAGGAAAGAAAGAAAAACCATGAGCAGACCCTGTTGCCCTGTTTAACTGATGTTTCCATCACCAGAATCCCAGTCTGTGGCAAAGGCAGTTTAGAGATAACAGGGTGAGCTGCATCTCACCAGTGACAAAGCTGTCACAGCGTGGCACAACAAGCACGGGAGCAGTGACAGCTCTGGAGCTTAACTACAGGAAAACTGTTAAAATGTGAGAGTTGCACATTCCAGCACTTACTAGAAAAGCTATCAGAGCAATGACCCTGCAGCTCAGGCCACTGCCCTCACTGAAACTGGGGTCCTTACCCTGGTGCTGGGACTGGCTGAGGCCCTGCAGCCGCGCCTGCCTCCGCTCCAGGGCCAGCTGCCGGTTCTTCTTCATCCGCTCCTGCTGCTCCTCCGTCAGAGTTGTACCAGGCAGGGAATTCAGTTCTTCTTCATTTCCAGAGTAGGAATGTGCATCTTCAGCAGCTGGATCTAGTCCATTGCTTTCCCCTTCTCCTTCTGGTTAAAAACAAGGGGTGGCAGGGGGAAGAGGGGCAGAATCAACACTTTAAACCCATAGAGACTGACTACACATCAGTCAAGAGAACATTCTGAAAGCATTTCTATGTTCTACATTTTGTATTGACAGCTGAAGATCATTCCATAATTTAATTTTAATGGGCAATTTTCTGCCTAGGCCCACATCCCCAGTATTCAAGTGCTCAGAGCTCACACATACGCAATAATCAATGCCTGAGCGTAAAGGGGCACAGCTCACTGAGTTAGCAATAGGAGCTGTGCTTGAAGGGTCAAAAGGGACATGAAATCCAGGCAATCCTTAAGGCCAGGTAATTTTCCTCCCAACCCTACTAATAAAACACTGTCCTTAAAAAAGTGGCAGGAGTAGCTCCAGGAATTCCAACCTTTCAAGGCCAGGCTGGATGGCACCAGTGGAAGGTGCCCCTGCCCATGGCAGGGGATGGGACAGGATGGGTTTTAAGGTCCCTTCCCACGCAAATCATTCCAGGATTCTGTGAATCAGAGGTTTGAACACATGCATTGAATACTCAGTTCTGAATTCAGTGTGCTCTGTTACAGAGATATTTACTCATCTACCTGCACTGAAATGTGCGAGGTGGAGGCAGTTCAGTTAGACAAGCTTCACCCACCCAGAGAGCAGCAGAGCACTCTTGAAAGAGTGCCCAAGGCCTCTGTACCACTTTAAGCCTGTGAATAGAAACGTGGGCTGACAAAACAGTTGTGTCAAACCCAGCTTGAGTTCTTGTTTCACACCTGTGAGATGCCTACTCCAGCTTTTCCCCTGAAGGCTGTGCAGCTGTACCAGCGCACTCAGTCACACAGTTCAGGAGCAGCTCAGCGCGTTTAAAGCCCGGTGTATGGAACCATCGCACAGAACATCTGATCACTCTGCAGACCCTGTCGGCAGGAACCACTCGTGTTGCTGTCCGTGGCTGCTTCTGGCTGCAGTGCAGTTCTCACCAATGCAGCAGTAGTGAAGGCAGCCACTTGTCACCCACTGCCCAAAGCTGAGGCCACCTGTTACCACTCATAAACTCATCCACCAAAACACCATTCCCAAGCACTGACTGAGGTTCACACGAAGACAAATGGGACAATGGATAGATAATCAAGAGAGACCCACAGTGAAGGTGCGAAAACCTGCACAAGAGCCCTCAGAATGACAATGAAATTCTCTCCTTTTTGCTACTAAAGTTTCTTTGAAATTACCACATGAAGCTTCCTCTTTTAATTAAAAAATTGTTTATGCCTAATTTCTATCTGATTGGAAGAGACTCTTGACCTCTGTCCTCGGTAAATGCTGGGTTTTGATCCTGGAAGAAGGAATGGTCCCAGCAGCAGTGTGCCAGAACTGACAGACACAACAGTGCCCCCAGCACCAGCAGGTACTTTGCCTATGGAGAGCATCACACACTGACTGCACTGCAATTCCCTCAAGCATAATCAGGATGAGTTTATGATTTCTGCTTCTCTAAGATCCAAGAATTCTCTAGACTGCACTCATGTGAGAGTGCAACACAAACCTCTGTGCTCAGTAACTGCATTTTTGGAGGTTTTTTGGGAGGATATTTCTAACAATGCTGGTTAATATCCATTTTCCATTTCCTTTCAGCAGACCATGCAATTTTATTTATCTTTACATACTTACGTGCAAGTACCAGTTCAGTTTTGTCATCATAAGGCTCACAGAAGCCTGGTTTTAAAGCGGAGACCTATCAACAACTTCTTCTGCATGAGAAAAGCTTATCATGATCATTCACTTCTGGTCAGTGGAAGGGAAGTAAATAACCTTAAGGACTGAGACACTGAACAAATAGCAGAGAGAGCATACCTTCATTATTTTTGAAGTCTTCATGTAAAATAGGAAGATCAAGTCTAATCCGCTTCAGGCAGGTCTGCAAATGGGAGATTAAAACACTGGTATTTCATCTGTAGCAAGTTTTTATGTTGAACTTTGGGAGTATGGGAAAAACCACAATTTCATTTTACACTTCATTACTTTGAAGAAAATACTCCTTTCACTCAATGTCCATTTGAGACACACACCTTCAATGCTGTGGATCACCTTCCCAGTCCTTCATCTATCACCCAGCCAGGTGAAGCTGAATTCCTCATCAGTCTTCTTTTGCAGGTTCAAACATTAAAAAACAACCAAACAAAACCCCCAAACCCACCCAGTTCCAGCACTCTTAAACAACTTTCTGTGGTTAAAGATGTCCTGAAAATGCTGAAGCCAATTCTCTGAAGTATTATTTCAAATAAAGAAAGGTTGTATCTAAACTTAAATACCAGACAGAGCTCTAAATTGAGAGATTTTAATTAAAATAACATTATACTTCTTAGCAGTATGCACAACCTAAGTCTTCTTTTGCTGCATAATTGATCTCCTAAACCTACCTCTTGCACTATTCCAAGCAGCATGAAAAGAAACTGACAGAAACAATTCATACCTGAACTTCCTTTTTATTTCCCAAAGACTCCACTCTGTCAATAAAATCCTCAAACTGCAGTTTTGGGAACAGTCTGTGAGCCCAGTGCTCCATATGTTGTATCAGTGTCTTCAGGTCCTCTGCCTAGAGCAAGAAAGGTAACACTCAGCTACTAAAGCTGACAAAGTCAGGAGACTGCAGAGGGAAACAGGACAGTAATTCCTGAAAACATGAAGCATCTGCAGCTTGACAGTCTCTGGAAAATGTAAGCAGTATGAACATTTGGGTAACCTTTCCTTCCTCCTCCCACAGTCCAGTGTAAATGTAATCTCAGGCTATGGGAACAGCAGTGATACAAGTTCAGGGGAACATTTGCATAACCTGTGAAACATCTGCCAGGTCCTGAAGCATTGTCCTTAATCAGGGCTGAACCCAGGCTGAAAAAAATCCACAGGGGCACAGCTGGCATTGATACTTATGTTTAGAACGCAGACACATCAAAACAACCTGATCTAGGAAACATTTTTGCACCTTTCAGCACTACTGCCCAGTTTCTTTGTGCCTCCAGTGGTAATGAGAACATTTATACCATGAATGCTCTCCATAAACCAGAGATGCACAGGTCTCCTTGCAAGTGTGCCAGGAGAATCATGGAATTGTTTGGGTTGGAAAAGTCTTAAGATCACAGAGTCCAACCATTCCTCCAGCACTGCCAAGGCCACCACTAAACCATGTTCCCAAGTGCCACAATCTGCACGTCTTTTAAATCCCTCCAGGGATGATGAGTACACAGCACAGGCTGCCCAGGGCCGGACAACACTCTTGGTGAAGAAACTTTCCCTAATAACCGATCTAAACCTCCCCTGACACAACTTGAGGCTGTTTGCTCTTGTCCTATTGCTTGTTACTTGGTAGAAGAGCCTGACCCTCACCTGTCTGCAATGAACTTCATAATGATGTGTAAAGGGAAATAAGCTCTGCATGCTTAAGTGCATCCAAAACAGTAAGAAAGCTTGTAGAGAAAGTCCTGCTTTCTCTTTGCTCAAGTGCTATGCCACACTTTTTTTTTGAAACCTTGAGATTCAAAACCCTACTTCTATGGACAATACAAGAGTCACAGATGGGATATTCTACTTTTAGAGTTGAGGAAGAGAATTTTATGATCAAAAGATGGGTTTTCTTAAAGCATTCACGTTTGTTTTAAAATCTGCAGCTCCAAATTCCATCAGGGTTTGTTCAGATACTGCTGGAAAGCTGGCTAACCAGAGTATCAGATGGGCAACACTCTATGAAATCTACATTAACCTCCCAGGAAACAAAACAAAAGCTCACCAGGTCTTACCTCATGCCCTTTACCCTTGAACTTCACGTTGTCAAACATGTGTCTCAGGGCTGGGAGCCCTCTTTCTGAAATTAACCTGGGAATAGGAAACAGGCAAAGTTATTTGAAACCCACACTTTCTTCTTTCAATTAACAAGTAAAAAAACCTAAACAAAGAAAAAACTCTCACATTCCTTGAAATAGCCTAAAACTCGGATTATTTCCATTGATTATAAAGAACTTACAGCAGTTTTAGAGGTACCTTAATCATTCTCCCACAGCCCTACACCAAACTTATCACACAAAGAAATATTCTGTATAAAGTTACCTCTGGGCATCTAATCTAGGCCTTGGTCTTTTAACTGCTTTCTGTGTGGTCACAGCAGAGTCCTTTGTTTGGGACTGCTGGTTTGCATCTGGATCTGGGGAAGAAAATTACATAATTTAAGTATTCAATGCAATTGCCATCACCCAGAATTGCATTGTGTACATTTTAAGTTTCTACTTGTATTTCTGGTAAGTGCATTGAGAGTGCATCCAACACTCTTATCTCTCCTAAAAGCCAAGTCACAGAGAATAACTATAGATCACTGCTGTATAATTATCTGTACCATTTTGTCAGAAGAGCTTGAATTTTATAAAGATTCCTTTGTGCACATATTTTCGTGGAATGTACAAAAATAAACTTTTCCCACTAGCTGGAAAGCATCGCACGATTAACAATTTAAATTTACAGTTTGTTTGCTGCCTATTCTATTGCAGTGAAGTTCAACACCAATAATTTCGATTGCACATCATTAAAATGGGATTTTTAAGGGTCACGGGTGTTCACCTCCATTAGCCTGAGCCCATTCAGCATCGTCTCTTCCTGGAGAGGCAGGAGGTGGAAGAGGTGGGAATGTTTCGTCTTCTGTGTTCTCATAATCAGGAAGATCAAACAAGTTGTTCTCTAAAGGATCTATCATTGCCCCAAAGAAGCCTTCTTAGCCCTCCTGCAGAAAACAGCAAAAGCATTTAAAGAGAAGCGGCGAGGCTGCCACGGAGGAAGATAAACGTCAATTACATACAGTATTTAAAGTTTTTTTCAGAAAAAGATTTGCTAGCCAGATCATTCTATAAATTAAACAGCAGATACCATACAGAGGCTAACATAACCCACCCTCGCTGAGCCGAATAAAATAAGGGTTTGTCATGTTTCAACTCGTCAAAGTTACTTGGGTGTGGCAGGACTAAACCAAAATAAGTGGATTTCTGGATTTCTGACCACAGCGCTTATCCATGAAGCCGCGTGCCCCTCACATCCCTGACCAAAGGCTTCGGGGGGTGGGGTGGCAATTCGCCAAATTTACAGCTCACCCACTTCGAAACACCGTCTGGAGGAGGATTCCCCTTTCCCGGCTCCTCAAGTGAAGGTCATTCCAGAGACCTCGGCCGGAGCGGGGCTGGGCTCAGCCGGTGTCAGAAAGAGCTCTGTTTCGAGAGCCCCTTCTCGGGCGGCTCCGACCGTGAGGGGTAGCGGGGCGGGCCGAGGGGCCGGGGCCGCCCCCGCGCGCGCCAAGTCCCGCGAGAGTTCTGAGTCTCGCGAGCTCCGAGCCGCGATGGCTCAGGGGTTTTGGCGCGAAAACGCAGTGGGCGGAGCAGGGCGGGTTCATGGTATGCCAGGGCTGGGGTGTGGTTCCTATCCTGAGAATGGCCTTGGTGGGAAGGGACGTGACAGATTATCTCATTCTCATTCCAACCTCCCTGCTGTCGCAGGGACACCTTCCACTAG